>LR750015.1:270862-493936 GCA_902729485.2 Mus minutoides
TTGTTGTTGTTCTAGAGCTTTTAAGTGTGCTGTCAAGCTTCTAGTGTAAGCTCTCTACACTTTGGAGGCACTCAGAGCTGAGCTTTCCTCTTACCACTGCTTTGATTGTGTCCCATAAGAATGGGTATGTTGTGCCTTCATTTTCATTACATTCTAAAGTCTTTAGTTTCTTTTTTAATTTTTCCTTGACTAAGTTATCATTGAGTGGGGCATTGTTCATCTTCCATGTTTATGTGTGCTTCCATTGTTTCTGTTGATATTGAAAACCAGTCTTAGATCATGGTGATCTGATAGCATGCATGAGATAATTTCAATCTTCTTGTATCTGTTGAGGTATGTTTTGTGACCAATTTTATGGTCAGTTTTGGAAAAGGTACCATGAGATGCTGAGAAGGTGTATTCTTTTGTTTTAGGATGAAATTTTCTATAGATATCTGTTAGATCTATTTGGTTCATAACTTCTATTAATTTTACTTTGTCTCTGTTTCCATGATCTGTCAGTTGTATGAGTGGTGTGTTGAAGTCTCCCACTGTTATTGAGTGGAGTGCGATGTGTGCTTTGAGCTTTCCTAAAGTTTCTTTAATGAATGTGGGTGCCCTTGCATTTGGAGCATAGATATTCAAAATTGAGAATTCATCTTGGTAGATTTTTCCTTTGACCAATATGAAGTATCCTTTTTTATCCTTTTTGATAACTTTGGTTAAAAGTTGGTTTTGTTAGAAATTAGAATGGCTACTCCAGCTTGTTTCTTGGGACCATTTGCTTGGAAAATTGTTTTCCAGCCTTTTACTTTGAGGTAGCGTCTGTCTTTGTTACTGAGGTGCATTTCCTGTATGCAGCAAAAGGTTGGGTCCTGTTTACATACCCAGTCTGTTAGTCTATGTCTTTTTATTGGGGAATTGAGTCCATTGATGTTAAGAGATATTAGGGAAAAGTGACTGTTACTTCCTATTATTTTTGTTGTTAGAGGTGGAATTAGATTTATGTGGCTATCTTCTTTTAGGTTTGTGGAAAGATTGCTTTCTTGCTTTTTCTAGAGTACAGTTTCCCTCCTTGTGTTGGTGTTTTCCGTCTGTTATCCTTTGTAGGGCTGGATGTGTGGAAAGACATTGGGTAAATTTTGTTTTGTCATGGAATGTCTTGGTTTCTTTGTGTATGGTAATTGAGAGTTTTGCTGGGTATAGTATTCTGGGCTGCCATTTGGGCTGCCATTTTTCTTCTCTTAGGGTCTGTATGACATCTGCCCAGGATTTTCTAGCTTTCATAGTCTCTGGTGAGAAGTCTGGTGAAAATCTGATAGGTCTGCCTTTATATGTTACTTGAACTTTTTTTTCCCTTATTGCTTTTAATTTTTTTTGTTGTTGTTTAATGCATTTGGTATTTTGATTACTATTTGATGGGAGGAATTTCTGTTTTCGTCCAGTCTCTTAGGAGTTCTGTAGTCTTCTTGTATGTTCATGGGCATCTCTTTCTTTAGGTTAGAGAAGTTTTCTTCTATAATTTTGTTAAAGATATTTAATGGCCCTTAAAGTTGGGAATCTTCATGCTCTTTGTACTGGCTAGTTTTGTGTCAACTTGACACAGCTGGGGTTACCACAGAGAAAGGAGCTTCAGTTAGTGAAGTACCTCCATGAGATCTAGCTGTGGGGTATTTTCTCAATTAGTGATCAAGGGGGAAAGGCCCCTTGTGGGTGGGACCATCTCTGGGCTGGAAGTCTTAGGTTCTATAAGAGAGCAGGCTGAGCAAGCCAGGGGAAGCAAGCCAGTAAAGAACATCCCTCCATGGCTTCTGCATCAGCTCCTGCTTCCTGACCTGCTTGAGTTCCAGTCCTGACTTCCTTCAGTGATGAACAGCAATGTGGAAGCGTAAGCTGAACTTTCCTCCCCAACTTGCTTCTTGGTCATGATGTTTGTGCAGGAATAGAAACCCTGACTAAGATCCTCTTCTATACCTATTATCCTTAGGTTTGGTCTTCTCATTGTGTACTGGATTTCCTAAATGTTTTGGGTTAGGAGCGTTTTCCATTTTGCATTTTCTTTGCCTGTTCTGTCAATGTTTTCTATGGAATCTTCTGCCCCTGAGATTCTTTCTTCTATCTCTTGTATTCTGTTGGTGATGCTTGCTTCTATGACTCCTGATTTCTTTCCTAGATTTTCTAACTCCAGGGTTGTATCCTTTGTGATTTCTTTATTGTTTCTATTTCCATTTTTAGATCTTGGATGGTTTTGTTCATTTCCTTCGCCAGTTTGATTGTGTCTTTCTGTAATTCTTTAAGAGGTTTTTGTGTTTCCCCTTTAAGTGCTTCTAGCTGTTTACCTGTGTTCTCCTGTATTTCTTTAAGGGAGGTATTTATGGCCTTCTTAAAGCCCTCTATCATCATCATGAGAAGCAATTTTAGGTCTGAGTCTTCTTGCTTTTCTGGTGTGATGGTATATCCAGGACTTGCTATGGTGGGAGAATTGGGTTCTGATACTTCCAAGTAACCTTGGTTTCTTTTGCTTGTGTTCTTCTGATTCCCTCTCACCATCTTCATATCTCTAGTGCTACCTGCCCCCGCTATGTCTGACTGGAGCCTGTCCTTTCCTTAATCCTGGTTGTGTCAGAACTCCTCATATTCCAGCTATCTCTGTGATCCTGTGATTCCTGAGTCGTGTGATCCTGAGATTCTGGTGATCCTGGGAGTCAAGCTGCCTCTGGGACCCTGAGATCCTGGTGTGACCAAGCTCCTGGGATTCTTGGATCCTGTGATCCTGTGATCCTGTCTGTATTAGAGCGCCTGAGATTTGAGCCTTCTCTGAGTGCTGTGGGTCTGGCTGCAGAGTTTGGTCCCAAGGTAAACTGCGCAGATCGGAAGGAACCAGAGCCACTGGTTTGTAGGGGTTCCTGTGCCCCAGGATTCTTTGGTCCCAGTTACTCCTGGTGGTGTTGGAATAGATCTTGTGTCCTACTCACCCCTGATCCTAAGGTCCTGGGTGTGCTAGAGTGCCTGGGAGCAGAGCCTCCTCTGTGTGCTGTGGGACTGGCTGCAGAGTTTGTGCCCATTTTATTAAAATGATAAACTAAAGTATGATTTTACTTAAAAAAAAAGGAAACAAAATTGTCTGGATAGGGAAGGAGGGGTTAAGGAAGGGTTAAGAGAAGAGGCTCAATATGATCAAAATACCTTATATAAACTCCACAAAACACTCCCAGGAGCTCTCTCTTGAGCTTGAATAATGTAACATGAGCGGTGCAGCACAGGTGGTGGAGAGCGGGCCTGGTGTGCTAATTCCCTGCTGATGCTGTGACAAAAAGTCTGATGTAACAACTCATGGAAGCAACTGTTCACTGTGGCCCCAGTTCAGAGATCCATCCATCATGGTGAGGAAGCCATGGCACCTGGAGCTCGAGGCATCTGGTCAGAGAGACACTGAGAGTGGCGCAAGCTGGTGCTCAGCAGTTCTCAGTCAGAACCTCAGCCCGTGGACCAGTGCTCCTACAGCGCAGGGGTCTTACCACCCCATTAACAGAATCTCCACACTTCGTTACAGGCATGCCTAGAGCCTTGTCTCCTCAGTGATTCTAGATCCTCTGCCCATGACAGTTAACCAGTACTCCTATCATGCATGAAGTTAGATTCTTAGCAAGACACAATCTCCCTGAGATAGCACACACCTATGGTCCTTGCACTCTGAAAATAGGCAGATGACCCTAAGTTTAGAGTCATCTTTTGGTAGATGGAGAATTTGAGGCTAGCCTTGGATATAAGAGAACTTGTTTAAAGAGAAGATAAAGTTAGGATGTTTGTGAGAAATTTATGTTAGCATCGCAGGACATACCCTGACTCTCATTAAATGCTACTGACTGCAAAATACTGTCTAGATCATAACCAAGAAAGCCGACAATCCGTGCCATTCTCTTCGAGCTTTTTCTCTGCCTGGTGCTGTTGTGTCACATGGCATTAGTGCTGCAGAGCAAACTATAGAAAGGAAGGAGAGCTGCGAGGTCCATGGTGACCAGGAAGAGCATTTTAGAAAGGGGATCCATAAGCAAAAATGGCTGGGACATTATGAAGGACAAGCAGTGTGCAGAAGTGGTTTCTAATCTGGTTCAGGGACCCTCGAGTAGCAGTGACTTTGGGAATCACAGAATTAGTAGTGCAGTGTTGCTAGTGCAGAAGGACAGGAAAGGCAGCTTGTAAGAGGGTAGGGAAACACATGGGCAGGTTTAACTACTGTGTAATCTACTTGACAGCTCTCTCTCTCTGTCTCTCTGTCTCTCTGTCTCTCTCTCTCTCTCTCTCTCTCTCTCTGTATGTAAATGTGTATTTGTATGCATCTTTATTTATTCTCTGTGTATACATGTGTGCCTGAGTATATGTATAAGTGCCATGTTTTGTGCAGGCACCAGCAGATGTCAGAAGAAAGTTTAAGTTCACCTGGATCTGGAATTATAGGCAGTTGTGAGCCATCATTTTGAGGCAGGGACTTGAACATGGGTCTTCTGCAAGAGCAGTAAGCACTTTTACCCACTGAGCTGTCTCTACATTAAATATTGAAAGGAGCTGACTACTGGATGGGAAAGGTGAAAGGACTTTAGGCATAAATGGTGCTCTGAGGTTCAAGGCTGGAGCTTTGAGAAGTCTAGGAAGGCTGTTCAAGCAGGTTTCAGAAGATGGCAAGTATTTATTTGGAGACACATTAGCTGAGATCCCAGAAATGTTGACAAGACAACTTAGTACATACAGATTCAGAAAGGAGATCTCCTTTACAGATGGGAGTTTGTCTATTTGGTCATAAGGACAGCATGGGAGCAAAGGTAAACGAAGGGTCTGTGTGTGAGTCTGAGTTTGTGCATGTCATGAAGTTCCAGGGAAGGCTGCATGCAGTCTGTAGAGTGCACATTGTAGTCTAACTACATGAAGAGGCCATATCATACAGGATAGTACTTTATTTTCATCAAATGCTAACAAGGACCCATGTGCCACTGGATAGCTTACTTTTGGGGGCCTATTGGGTCTTGGCATCATCGTCTGATCACTGCTTTCCTTAGGCGGTTCAACTCCTGAAGCCAGGGGGAGTGCTGGTCTACAGCACGTGCACAATAACTCTGGCAGAAAATGAAGAGCAAGTTGCCTGGGCCCTCAGAACATTCCCCTGCCTTCAGCTTCAACCCCAGGTGAGAACACTGACACTTCCCATAAGGTAAATCTGAATGTGAAGTACACTGACAAACGTGACATTTTATAGAGGGTGGTGTCAGCTCTGAAGCACTCTATTCAAGAGTGTTGGTGTGTTTAGATCATCCACGGGATTCACATGACCAGATGGGAAGCTTCCCCTCTCTCTGCAGTCTGCCATTGGACTAAACTGGGGCAGGGCTTGGGTATCTTTGTGCTCCTGTTTATTCCACTTGCTGTATTTCTAAAAAGGTTTTTTCTTTTTAGTTAGACACATTTTGCTCACATGTATGTGTGTATGCATGTACATTCCTGCTGCACAGAAGTCAGATAGTCCCCTGAGTCTGAAGTTAGAGATGTTGTGAGATACTACATGTGAATGCTGAGAGCCAAACAGGGTCCTCTGCAAGACGTCCTTCCTTTCCAGTTCTGTATGTTTCTAATTTGGAAAAGACTGAACGTTTTCCTCTCCTGCATCATCAGACACAGTGCACTGCAGAATACCAGAAGACTAGCCAGGGGAACAAGCTACAGCTGGGGACTGCAGCCTTTACACTTTTACCTTAACATGGGATATTTTTAAAGCTATTTCTAGTTTGTTTTATTAGTGAGCACAAATGTGACTTTTTGTTAGGATTTTTATTAAGATAGACTCAATTGTGAGATATCTATGTCTATAGAGATGCTAATATTTGCAGGCATTGAGCATCTGATGTGGCTTCCTGCAGAACTCTAACAGGCAACATAAAGGGTAAAGATCTAGAAATGGTCCCTGCACTGGAATGTTAAGATAATTACATGGAAATGAAAGCAAGACCTCCGAGTTGCCATGGAGTTTGTGTGAAGAAGTACTGGAATATAATTCCTTCACTGCTGTGGATGATTATATTTTCTTGACAGTGGTTTCTTCTCCACCAGTGGTCAAACCCTTGCCTGTGAACTTGATCTTTGGCACTAATGGTTTTCAAAAATGACTGAATTCTTCCCAGTTCCTTAAAACCTAGCTGATGTAGCCATGATTCATATATTCTTTTCTAATATATATTCTTCTTTTAATGTGTGTTAAAGAAGAAAGCTCTCATCATAGAGTTGGTATGGCTAAAGGCATTTCAGATGTTTCTAGGGCTGGCTCCTTTCATTGTCAGAGAATGAGAAGGTGGACTGTTCATTTGTCCATGTCACATGAGGCCCAATAGTGCTGTTTTCATTTAGCTTCAGAACTGCGTATTTTACCTATTCTGCTTTATATATGAGTAAATGGAGTGACGTAAAGCTGCTTGCTTAGGTCATATAGCTGAGTATGTTAGAGCCACGTTTTAAATCCACAAGCATCTAATCATAACATTCAGGCCTCTCATAATGTCAAAACACTTGATAAGCATGGAGGATCCTAAATAAATAGGAACTCCTTTATCAGGTGGCCACATGTCACTGCTTTTCCCTCCGCCCTCAGATTAGCATGTGCATCTCACAAAGGCAAGTGTATTCATTTGTATTTAAGAATCTGGAAGAGGCCGGGCAGTGGTGGCGCACACCTTTAATCCCAACACTCAGAGGCAGAGGCAGGTGGATTTCTGAGTTCGAGGCCAGCCTGGTCTACAAAGTGAGTTCCAGGACAGCCAGGGCTATACAGAGAAACCCTGTCTCAAAAAAAAAAAAAAAAAAAAAAAGAATCTGGAAGAGGTCATACTCATAACCAGTCTGTCTTTTCTTAAGCTATAGAGAGGCAACTTACGGATTGTGGCATAGTCAACCAGCTCTGCTCATTTCTTCCCTAAAGGAACCACATATTGGAGGAGAAGGGATGGTGGGAGCTGGCCTGACATTGGAGCAATTGAAGCAGCTGCAGCGATTTGATCCATCTGTTGTACCATTGCAGAACATGGACACTGATTCTCTTGGAGAGGCCAGAAGGGAAGACATGATTTGGTTGGCCAACAAGGACTGTATAGGTTTCTTTATTGCAAAGTTTCTAAAATGTCAAAGCACAAAAGAGAAGGTTTCTCAGAAATGAAAATTCTGAAGACTGTGTGTGGGGCTTTTTCTTACACTGAAGTGTTGTCAAGCAACGGAGCGATGGCATGGTTGCCCAGGAAACAGGATGATGCTAATGACTTCCCTGGGATTGGAAGGAGCAGCATGCATATGTGGTTCTGGGGAAGTGGGGGATAGGAAAGCATATCAGCTTCATACTTTATGAAAGAAAAGGAGTTGCCTGTGGGGGTCTGGAATATAATTTCAGTTTTTAACTCATAAATAGTCTTTCTAATGTCATAAATATTAAGTCTCTCTATGAGAAAAAATAGTTTAAAAACAAAAGAACAAACCTCTAACGCTTTCAAGTGGTTATAAAAAACTGTTTTCAGTTTCCAAGATGGTGGTAGTTTCTTCAGTAAGTTTTCAGGACATGGACAGTAACACCAACCTCATCATGACTGAGGTAAGTAGGCTCGTTGCCGGAGTCTGCCTCTATCTCTCTCTGCTTACTGATTCTAAATCTGGCTTCTTAATTTAAAGGTTTATTATGTACTAGTGTGTGTGTGTGTGTGTGTGTGTGTGTGTGTGTGTGTGTGTGTGTGTTTAGCAAAATATGGACAACAATCAGTATCATTTTTATTGCAAATTAGTTAACAAAAAAGATGAAAAAAGTACATCATTTTTATTACCTACAGTTTTGCATGTAGATAATTTTTTTAAGTTACTTTTTTTTCTGTAAACTACACTTTATTTTATAAAACACAGTAAGAATCAATATCTTAGGATGTGTCTGGTCATATCTATTAGGCATGGCACAGACATTGCCCCCAAAAGGCCAGGAGGAGCTGCCCTGAAGAGGTGGGCAACTGCTCCCGAAAGCCCCCAGCACACAGTGGCTGGGAAGGGGCTAGGTGGGCAGATGGGCCATCCTAGTTTGTGCTCGTAGGAGCTACTGGTTCAGCAGCTGCAGGTCACAAGGTCTGGGTCACACTGAGCTGAGCCACAGTCTGACAGTCCTCATCAGCTTGACACACGACATACTTGTTCCTTTAGATTTTTTAAACAAAATCCATCTTTAAACATGTATTTACAGATACTTATTCTGCCACAGGCGTATACGTGATACTGCAAGAATCTGCTGTGAACACAGCCCTGAATCAGGAGGGCTGGCCCAGAAGCAGGCTCCACCCACATTCCAGCACACTCAAGGCACGTCCCCACCCAGGCCAGTTTGGGGATCAGAGGCCACACAGCTTCTATTTTCTTGGGGTCTCAATGCACATTGGAGCCCTCTGGCAATCAGGTGTTAGGAGCCCAGGCCCAGGCAGGGACAGTCCATCAGTCCTCAGTTGGATTTGGATGACGCTGTTTGGAGGGATGCACAGAACAGTCCAGGCAGTGTCTTCTCAAGGAGTCACCACACCCTGCATGGCTTACTGGCTCAAGTTGTCAGGAAGGGGACAGTGGGGCAGGGCAGGGGAGAAGTACTCCAGAACACTGGAGCCTGCAGACTCACGACTGGTACTGGGTAGTAGATGCTGCACATGATGAGGACACTTCTTCAAGTCCACACTGGTGGTTACAGAAAATGTACAAACCACATCATCTGACTTGTTTTCTGTTTTAGATACAAAACTAATCCATGAACCCAAGGTTCAAGGTCTTGGAGTGTTTCTAAACACATCTGCAAATCCCAGGTGATGCTGGGGGGAGAGGCAGTGGTCAGAGGACCACCTTTGGGAATCAGTTTCTCCCTCTACCTTGGGTTCTTGAAGCTTGAACTCAGATCCTCAGGTTTGTGTTGCAAATCTTTTTTACCTGCTGAACCATTTCACCAGGCCTCAGGTCACTTTTAAATAAAGCTTGTACTTGCGCTAAATACTTTGAAAGGTGAAGTCTAGGTATTTACTTTGTAGTTAAAATGGCCATTGAGAAGTACTCCACATTTTGGCTGTATTTTATCATCTTCGGGAACAGACATCATACTAAATAACAGGGAAATGCTTGGTGAGGAGGAGAAAAGCAGTTACTGAGAGCCAGGACTCCCATCCCCAGTAGCTCTTCCAGAGGGTTATTATGTTATAGTTATAGATTTAAAGGATTGCTTTTTTACTATAAAATTATAACCAGAAGACACACAAAGATTTGCTTTCAGCATTCCCTCTGTCAATTTTCAAAGGCCATTTCAAAGGTATCAATGGAAGGTTCTCCCCCAAGATATAAAGAACAGTCCTACTGTTTGTCAGAAATTTGTGGATCAAGCTTTATGATCCATTAGGGCTAAGAATAAAAAGGCTTTTATACTTACATGATATGATTGATATTCTTATAGCAGAAAAAACAAAGGATTTAACTGAATTAATTTTGAAAAATATCATTGAGGTATTAACCCAGCATGGACTAATTATTGCCCCTGATAAAATTCAACATAACAGGCCAATAAATTATTTGGGAAAAACAATTCGTAATGAATATATCATATCTCAAAAATTGCAATTTAGGATTGATAAATTCAAAACACTTAATGATTTTCAAAAATTATTGGGAAACATTAATTGGATTAGACCTTATTTAAAAATTACCACAGGACAGTTGCATTATTTATTTGAAATTCTTAAAGGAGATCCTGATCCCAAGTCTAAGAGACAGCTTACAAAAGAAGCCTTAAAGCAACTAGAATTGATAGAACAGAAGATGCAACATGTGAAGGTAAAACAAATCAATGACTTAAAACCGTGGTCTCTTCTTATACTTAAAACATCTTACACCCTACGGCATGTTTATGGCAAGACGGTGTGCTAGAATGGATTTATCTCCCTCATACTCCAGTAAAAATGGAATCATCTTATCCTTTTATATGTAGTCAATTAATAATTAAAGGGAGGATAAGATCCAGAGAATTATTTGGCAAAGAAATGTATGAAATTGTCATTCCCTACAATAAGGAGCAAATGGAGTATTTACTTCAAACTGCGGATGATTGGGGAATAGCATTAGCTCATTATATGGGACAAATTAAATATCATGTACCTCAACACCCTATATTAGAAACAAATAATTTTTCCTTCTAAAATAACTTTGGAACCTATTTCTGATGCCCTCTTGGTATTTACAGATGGGTCATCTAATGGAACCTCAGCTGCTTATATAAAAAAATAGGCCTGTAATTATTAAATAGGCAAAATAAACTTCTGCACAGCAGGCAGGAATTATTACATTTACTACTGCCCTTGAGCACATACCTGAAGATTTAACCTTTATACAGATTCAAAATATGTAGTTAGTTTATTTCCCGATATAGAGACAGCTCTTATATCTGGAAGTTCCAGAATTATATCACTTTTGCTTCAATTGCAAAATATAATCCATTCAAGAAAAAGAAAAAAATTTTATAGGACATATCAGAGGACATACTGGCCTGCCAGGTCCATTGGCTTCAGGAAATGCTATGGCAGATTTATTAACGAAGGAACATGTGATTGCTAGTATGTTGAACAAGCATTGGAAAGTCATGCTTTACATCATCAGAATAGAGTGGCCTTGAGAAGGATGTTCAATTTGACACAAAAACAGGTTAGAAAATTGTGAAGGATTACAAACATTGTCCCACTGTATATCATTCATTAAAAATGGGAGTTAACCCAAGGGGCCTTAAACTTCAAGTTTTGTGGCAAATGGATGTAACTCATATCCCAGAATTTGGAAAATTGGCCTATGTACATGTTATTGTAGATACCTATTCTCATGTGGTTATGGCTACTGCTAGAACTGAAGAGGCTGTGAAAGATGTTATATAACATCTTATTATATGCTTTTCCTCCTCAGGTGTGCCAAAAAGAATTAAAACTGATAATGTTCTAGCTTATATTTCTCAAGCTGTTGCAAAGTTTTGCAGTCAATGGGGTATAGAACATACAACAGGAATTCCATATAACCCCCAAGGTCAGGCTATCAGAGAAAGGACTCATCAAAATCTTGAGGTACAATTTCAGAGATTAAAATCTAGTGATCATTTCTACTCACCTCATCAATTTTTAAGCCATGCTTTATTTACCATTAATCACCTTAATACAGATGATAAAGGCTTAACCCCTATGCAAAAGCATTGGACTCTCCTACAGCACTGTTACTCCTTTAGTAATGTGGAAGGATCTTTTAACAGGCACCTGGAAAGGGCCAGATGTGTTAATCACCCCGGGAAGAGGATATGCATGTGTTTTTCCACAGAATGCAGAGACCCCAGTCTGGATCCCAGACAGACTTGTTCGACCCTTCCACCAGAAAATGTCTATCAAGAACACAGAAGAAAAAGAAGGCAAAAGAAGTAATGAAGAAAATGAAGAAGCTTGATCTCTCTTCTTCACAGGCGTCTTCAGCTCCTCCTGAACTGTCATCTACCACAGGATAGATCCACCCACTTGGGGACAACTGAAGAAACTTACCCGGAGAGCACAACAGATAATCTCTGATACTGGGAAACCACCATTAGCAGGAACTCTGCTTCTTGCTATGTTTGCTGTGGTTGCTATGCAGGCATGCTGTGCCTCCGCAACCTTGCTTTGGGCCTATGTTCCCCATCCTCCAACTTTTTCATCCCGTGGGTTGGGGAGATAATGTGCATATCAGGGTCATGACTAACAATACTGAGCTGCTAGGGGGACATGCTGACTTTTCCCCCCATTTGACTTCCTCTGTAATTAAATATGAGGGAATGTCAGACTCTGGCCCAATCTGTGTTACTTTAAAGGGAATACCCCCCATGGGTTGCCTTCCCATTATATAGAACTTTTCTTTCTGATGGGCCAAATAGATCCTGTCACCCACTGAATCGTAAAAGATTAATGTGAGAGCTTTCAATTATGATTTTGGGGTATTCTAATTATAGTGAAACTTTTAAGGCCAATAGAAACTATGCCTCTGAAAGAATTTCCACAAGAATATTGGGACAATGATAAATTGTGGGTATCCATGCTTTCAAGTGATAGTCCAAGATGGCTTAAATGTGGGTTTAAGTTTTTGTGCTTCAGTATATGATCTTTGGAAAACTCCAGAAAAAAATTTATGATTATTCCATCGTCTCCCCATTTTATGATTATAGGAAACAATTAGTTAATGAGTTACAGGTCTTTCATGGATATAGGCCTGGTACATTTACAAATGAGTCTGTTAATAGTTCAGTGCAGGATGGGTGGAGCCAATTTATGTCAATCATTCTCTTTTACATAATTTTTCTAATGATTTTTTCAGGGTTATTTAGACTTTTTGCTACAACTAATATGGTTCTTTTAAAAAAGCCTAAGGAATATAGGCAATTAGATCTTGATGAAAGTATCCTTATGGCTGGACAGTCCTCAAATTTAAAAATTATTAAGGTAAAACGATCTTATCAGGTCAGCTGTTCCAAATGTATTCTAACTATCTGCGTTGATCTTATCTCAATTAAGAATTATTCAGTTATTTTGATATTACAAAGACCTTCTTATGTTATGCTTCCTGTCGATTTAAAAGAGGATGTCTGGTTTGATGATGTAGCCTTACAAATGCTTAAGAGAGTTAATGAGCTAATTAGGCTAATTAGACCAATGTGTTTTGCTGCAACTTAAATTCTAGGCATTAGTGCTCTAATAGCCATTCTTACGTCACTTACAGCCCTACAGTCGCCTTAGTCTCTGATAGGAAGACTGCACATTTTGTTGATGACTTAAACAAAAATGTCTCTTTAACACTTAAAAGGCAACGAATTATAGATAAAAATTAGAAGTAAAACTTGATGCTTTAGAGGATGTAGTTTTGGCATTAGGACAAGAAGTGGAAACTATAAAGTTCAGCTCTCTACTAAGTACCCTGCCAGCTTTCGGTGTGTGTGTGTGTAACGCCATTCGTTACCTTATAATAAAAGGCCTGCCAGCTTTCGGTGTGTGTGTGTGTAACGCCATCCGTTACCTTATAATAAAAGGCCTGCCAGCTTTCGGTGTGTGTGTGTGTAACGCCATCCGTTACCTTATAATAAAAGGCCTGCCAGCTTTCGGTGTGTGTGTGTGTAACGCCATTCGTTACCTTATAATAAAAGGCCTGCCAGCTTTCGGTGTGTGTGTGTGTGTAACGCCATTCGTTACCTTATAATAAAAGGCCTGCCAGCTTTCGGTGTGTGTGTGTGTGTAACGCCATCCGTTACCTTATAATAAAAGGCCTAATTGGAATTTTACTAAAAATCATTTGTTGGGAATTTGGAAAGACAATGATATCACTCGTGATATGGCTCAGTTACAAGCCCAAATCTCGGCTATGAGCAAAGCCCATGTTGAATCTACTGATAGAGAAGATCTGGCCCAGTCTATTAGCTGTGGTTTGCAGTCAGTGAACACCGTTAGTTGGCTACACTGGATCTTTGTTGTCGCTGTGGCTACAGAAATAATAATTCTTCTCCTTATTTTTCCAATCATCTTCTGACTAGTCTTTTCTTTCATTTCTACAGTCAAGAGATATATTTATGAGCTTCAATTAAAAAAATAATAAAGGGAGAGATGCCACGCCACCACCAGTAGGAACTGTGTGAGTAGTTCCACAGATTGAGGGGATCGACCTCAAAAGGGGGAGGCCTCCTGGAACCAGTTGTGGAACTCTTTGCTGGAGAAAAAAATATTGAGCGGTAATTCTCAAGGCAATCTATCTGTCTTCTTTTCTCTTATTCACATGTTCTTGGTAGCCTAGGCCAAGATCTTAAGCGAGAATAATGGGTAAGAAACCATCCCTACAGATGGGGCCACTAACATGACCATATCCCCAGAGAAACCAATGCTTTACTTTTCAAATCATTTACAAAACTATTATGATAAAAACTTTCCCAACAATAAATTTTCATATGGCTACACATGTTATGGGAGGTGGATTTTGGTATATGGTAAAGAAAGCCTTAATTAGAAAGAATTAAAATAGTTTAAATTTATATATTGAAGATTATAAAAAATCAGGCCCTAGATATTAAATAATAATTGACCATGGGGCTGGAAAGTTAGTTTAGCAGTTAAGAACACTGTCTGTTAAAGATTTATTAACCTGTTCCTGGAAATATGCCACTAGACTTGGACGACAGCCCCCACTGAATACATCCTTTTAGAATTGTTATGTTTTGATGATTTATAATGATGTTACCTGTTCTGTTTGTGATTCACTGACTACATAGTTTCAGAGTTGTAATGCTTGGATGATTTTTGTGCTTTACTGTGCCAAATGATTTTTGTTAGTATCTGTGATTGTTTCACTGGATAGCGTTTCTAAGAGATACAATGTTTGGTTTTTTAATGTATAAAATCCCTGCTTGAGAGCTGCAGAATACACTCAGATTCAGACTGCCTCTGTATTTGTTGCTGTTCGTCACCACCAGATCCTTACCCACCTAGCTTCAAGGACCCTCATTCCAGGGACCACCCCCCCCATACCTGACTGGTATGACTGGGGTGGTCCATGGCAGGTTTCCTGTAGGAAGGTCTCTCAATGACTTACCATATCCACCCTGACTGCATCAGCTCTTGGATCAGGTAAAGCCTTTGGTTGGTTTCTTCCTGGAGAAAATCTCTTTTAAACAGCCCTGAGCTCTCTACATCCAAGTGCCTGTACCCATATCTTTCAGCACATTGTGACTTCAGTTTACTGTGTTATCCTGAGCCCACTCCTACACCTGGGAAATGTACCAGGACAGATAAACAAGGTGTTTTTCTCTCTTATCACTGCTTCAGAGTAGATAGTCATTAGGCATTATGGAATATGAAAAATTATCTTGAATTTCCTAAGATTCAAGTGAAAAATTATCTTGAATTTCCTAAGATTCAAGTAAATAAGCAAGCCTTTTTTATCTTCATTCTGCCTGTGTCCAGGAGATGGCATTTTGACTAAAGAGAAATGCCATCTCTCAGTGGCACTTCTGTTTCTGGACTCCGGGTAGCCCTCCTGTTTTTAAAAGGTATTTTAAACAACTCCATAGCCACTGTTTCCTTTCTTGCTCTCTGCACATCTGTATGTGCTAAGCTAGGGTGAGAATGCGAGCGAAAGAGCCCAGCAGCACACCTGCACGGTGTCAGACTTTCCCATTCTAGTAAATACCAGAGTGCACCCAGCTAGCAAAAGAGAATTTGGCATGTGTTCAGAACAGCAAGGACAGAAGACTCATAACATTATTCCTGTTAATATAAGCCATTTTCAGTAGATTTCATCCTCTCAAATTTGAAAGCAAACTACATATTCTTCCAGGACTCAAAAATGAAAAGAAATCAGGGACATGTGGAAGGCTATTAACATATCTTTTTAGCACATTCAGTTTTAATATAAATTATTTCTATGAAAACAGACAAAAAAGCATGTATTTGGTGATAAATATATTTTAATTCAAGCCCTATGTTAGATTTTAGTTTATATAGCAAAGTGAAACAGGGCTCTTAGTAAGACTGAGTCAGCAATTGGAAACTTTCTGGGATGAGACTAGAGCACCAAGGAGGAATGGTGCCATGTCCCCGGCAGACAGGGAAGCTGTTGGGCTTCTTAAAAATAAACTATGAATCTGAATTACCCTTCAGTTTGAACTAAGGTGGGGAAAGAGAAAAACCCTCTGGTTTACATTTTTAAAATCTTACCTACCTTGGTTTTTTGTTGTTTTATTTTACTTAGACATTGAAGGAAGATTACCAAAAGAATACCAGGTTATTGGCATTGGCCAGACGAATATGTTCCACATATTAAGTCTCAAATGTAGTATACTCGTTCCTAAGATGGCAATTAATACCCGTGGTAAACAGTGCGGAAGCCAGCTCTTTATTTGTTTCCATGAATTACTTTAAACCAAGTTCATCAAACAGTTCAGTGTTGTGACAGTGAGTGTTGAACAGGGAGGCAGAGCAGACATGTTAAAATGTGGTATTGTCTGTGGTACAGTATGACTGAAGACATCCTACTTTTAGCAGCACCTTTTTTGTAACAGTAAGTAAATGAGCAGTTGAGAAAGCACAGGGAAAAGTGAAGTGACTGACACAGAAGTATAACACTATTAACTACATTCCCAGCATTTCCTGGCTTGACTACAGAAAAAAAAAAAATCAGAATTCTACAACTGAGTCGGTTAAGATTAAACTTTTGCTTGCGTAAAGTGCAGTGTTACATCCCAGGAGTCAGTTGGGAGGTCAAGCACCCACTGCTGATGGGGGTGCCCTGTGTCAGATCCTTCCTTCCGCAGGGCAGAGGGATGCAGCGATGTGCACACACATGCTGGCAGTAAGCAGATGGATGGACAACATTAGAACTAGTCTGTGAAAGGGATGCATGGTAACTGCAGGTATGAGAAACACCGTCCATCATGAGGCTAAATGTCTCAGCCATTCCTCTGGATGAAACACACACACAGGAAGGGAGTAGATCACTGCTCAAGAGTCTCTGATGAGTGCTTTCTAAATTTAGGTCTGAAATTGCTGTGTATAGTGTATAAATTCTATAAGTGCTGATTCTAAGGAAAAATTTCATTCTCTAAGCAGGTAAATCACTGGTAAAATATATATGCAACTCCTATTTTAAATGCTTGAGTTTTCTTGGGTATAGAATAAAGTAGTAAATGTAAAACTGCTTTACATATAAATGCCTAAGAGTATTTCAGAAGAATATGAAATAACCAGGAAACAAAACAAAAATATATTTATTGTAACCACGATTTGTTAGTAATATACCAGTCTGGTTGGGTAATCACAGACAGACGTTTGCCTGTGAAAGACTTGGAATGCTAGGGGCTCTTGCGGCTAATACAGTCTTACCTATCTATCCATCAGCACTGGACTCTTGAGAGACAGAGATTGTATAGGCTTGGCTAAGTGTATCATAAGCTTCTTAACACAGGCAAATTGAGGCAAGAAGAAAATGTCTTCTAAGTTCTCCTTCAGAGATGTCTCCTGTAAGAGAACGTTTCAGCTTTTTTGCTTCAAGTCATTCCATTTTGCCCTGATAACTTCTGAAGCTTGAGCAGGAACTTTGGTCATGAGAAGCGCTTCTAGTTTCTGACAGACAGTATAGCTGCTCAGGTGTGTGCTGGGGGAGGAAGAGCGGGTGGCTGAGGATAAACAACAGGAGCAGTAGGCACGTTTAGAAAGGAAAGTGGGACAAGTTATAAAAATTTATTTCCCTACGAAATAATTGCACAAGCTGTGTAAACATTTCTTACTAAAACAAAATACTCTGACACACACAAAGATTGTCCATTTCCAGTGGAACACTCACAGTACAAGATGCCCATGCTTGCTCTCTTCAGGGGCAAAAGCAAGGCGTCAGCAGCCGAGCGCTTCCTTCGTTCCTTTGGCAGCAAGCTCCCTCACATTCCCTGGCTGCTCAGTGGGTTTGAAAGCAACATACAACACAGTTAAGCACAGAGCCAGGCGGGCCGAACTCTCAGCCGGCAGCCTCTGCTTTCCGCATTCGTCTCCCCAGTTCCACTTCATCTCAGCCGCTCACACACTCACTCACTCACACGCGCATGTGCACATGGTGGGCTCCGTTTGGATACTCCAGTGCGGTGACTATAACAGACACTAGCTGCTAAGAATGTGTTTGTCACAATCAGTGTGGACTGTATGGAGTAGAAAAACCTCTGGAGTTTGGTTACATTTACCATAATTTATGGTTAAAATGAAAAACTTACAAGGATGGGATTACATTCATAAATCAAGCCTCAAGTCAAGCAATCACACATATTTACAGTATGTACAGGCTCTCTCTTAGAATAGGGAGAGGTATCTAGACAATATTAGAAATTTCCTGAATGTGGGCATTTCTAGTCCCTGTGATTCATAAAGCAAATCTGCTGACTTGGCATTAAGACCCTAAAATTGTGTGATCAAACTGATATATATATGTATATATATGTATATATAATTACATATACATATATATATAATTATAATAAGGTGTTTTCAGAAATAACATTTACAAACTGTCTACACAGTACACAGTACTAGTACATAGAAAATAGATTCTAACTTTATAATCCCCTTTGTGTAAGGCAAGACTGAATCTGTCCCCAAATTTAGTCAGCCAGAGGTACAAGCAAGAAACAGTGGTCCATGAAAGAATGACAGGTCAGGTATCTGGGTATTAAAAATACGGAGAAATCCCACTTGTTATCAGTGCTGCATCTGGCTCACTGGATATATTAACTACACGTCTGGAGCCACTCTGTTGAGGTGGCAGCTACCCAAACAGCTTTTGAAGAGTTCAGGATATAGATGAACGACTGCAGCTGGACTAGGCCAATTTCTGTGGTACGTACAAAAGAATGTATAGTAATACTCGATTGTATGCCATTGCTATTGAAGCCACAGCAATACAATATAGACACAACAAATCACATATGGTTGCAATGTAACCCCCAAAGATTTTGCTTAAGGATGATACACAAGACTTGGGGGCAGGGACACGCATGGTCATTGGCGGATGTATACATCCCTGTTCCACTCGCCAGCCTCATTCCTTCTCTTGGATATTACTTCCCCCTCCTTCTCACAGTAGTGATCCTTAGATTTATGCCGGCTTCGTTGTTTGATGCACTCATTGTGGTCCTGGTCTCGACCCATGTCCCTAGAGCGGTGGCGAGACTCCCTGTGTCTGTGGCCATTGCTGCTGTGGGTCTCCTCTCTGTGGTTATGCTCACGGTGTGGGACATATCGGTCCACGTGTTCATGTGAATAATCTTCCTTTGGCTCCACGTAGGCGGAATCTCGGCTTTCTTGGGTTTCAGAGTCAAACGTCTCTTGCCTAGAGAGGCCTCGAGCTGTCCCACTGCGGTGGTTTTGGTGTGTGGCTGAGGAGGAACGGTGTTGGGATTTTTTGACGGGTTCCAGACAAGGTTCTTCTTCAGCTTGGGAAGCAGACCGGGGAGCAGAGCGATCAGGCCTTTGATCACCTTGAGAACCCTGTAGCAAAGGGACACACAAGAGGGCATCAACTGAGGAACTAAGTATCTTGGGAGCAGCATCATACGAGTGCATCCGTTTGAAGTACTAAAATGCTGAAATGAAGCCCAGCCCAGCTTAGACACCTCACCCCTTTGAAACACCTGGTAGCACAACTTAAATTGGACCTGTGTTCCTACAACATTTTGTTTCACCAAAGGAGCAAGAATGGTCTTTATAGTCTTTTGTGATTTTAGTGCTGATACCATATCTTATAACCACAGTCTTAACTAATCTGCTTGAGTATATTAAGACTCATTAAGATGGGGCATTTATATGGGACATGTACTATTCTAGAGCCTTCACAGAGGAGAGGCAGAGGTGTTGTAGTGTGTTAGTTCACAGCTCTTTGCTTACAGGTACACAACTCATACTGGACTGAGAGAACTCCATAAGTGGCACTTGGGCTTCCTTTAGTTTGGTGAGCAAAGAATCGTAGATCAAGCACGACATTTCTTCTCTGGCGCCGAGTCTCGGAGCATCCGCTGAGGCTGCCTAGATTCTCTATGAAGACCATAAAAGGAAGTGCTCTTACCTGTGAATTAGAGGCGAGGGTGGGGCTCAGAGGTAAAGTTGAGGTGGCTAAGGTCCGGCTAAGGAGAGGGTTGGAGAGGTTACTGCTCGGAGGGTGGGTGGCCTTCCAGTATGCCTCCAAATAGTCGGCAAGATGCTCACAAGCATCCTCAAGCTGGTTCTCATCCAAGATCACATCAAATGATTCCTGCTAAAGTAAGCATTTCAGATAGTACATTAATGCAACCCAGGACCAAGTTCTGTCTTCTTCCCAAACTCATAAGCAGAGGAGAGGCCTTACCCATTGTATTTATTCTTGCCTGATATTTCCTTTTCCATTGGATGACTCTCTTAGCTTGTGTGTGTGTGTGTGTGTGTGTGTGTGTGTGTGTGTGCTCAAATCCTTAATTAAAACACTGAATGGTTTAACTGCTCAAAAATGGACTGTCAGCATGATTGGTAAGACAATGCAGAAGAGTTATTTATCAGTTGTGGAAATCTGATATTGTGGTAGAAAAACATGAAAAATCTTAACAGTTAGAAGGGTGCTTGTTCTTGATCCAGACTGTAGAAAGCTCTGAAAGCTAAGAGGCAAGATTAGTTTATGCATTTTGGCAGAAGTAGCCCAAACAACTGACATTTTGACATGATCCAAACTTAACACTTCAGTGTGGGGAAGAGGTCAGTGAGAGACGAGGTCCTTTACTTTTGAAAATTTAAAATTATTGATCAAGACAGACAGACATGTCACCACACACACACACACACACACACACACACACATATCATACATGCATCAGATAGAACACACACAGTACATACACACACAGACACAATCAAACTTCACATTAATGCATACCACACACATCAGACACACTTACATGCTCTCACACATCAGACACAATCACACACCTGCACACACACCACACACAATCATGCACAAACACACACACACACACACACACACACACACACACACACACCCCTTTTCTGTTCTCTCATTCTCCCATTATCACTCTTACGTGGTGATTTTCCCAGAGTATGAATGTGCCAGAAACACTTCGTGATATTAAACCGGGTGTTCAAATGACCCAATGAAGAGAATCATATAGAAGGTCAAGATGGGTAAAAGGATGTTTCGAGTGTTAAGATAAAAATACCGACTTATTTTCTGCTGTTTGTGCTTCCTTCCCTCCCTCTCTTCACCCCTTAGTTGGTTTTGACTCATATTTTACGGGATTCTTTTAGACATACTTTGTATGCTAATTTTTCTTTCCCTTCCTTTTATTAAATAAATAAAAATAATATAAAAAAATTATTGATCAAGAAATATGATATTACTTTAAATTAATCAAATTCATAATTGTATCTTTTATAGCTTCCAACATAGTTGTACTTGAATGAATACTAGGTTGGATCTATAGTCCCAAAGTATAATATGCAAAAGTAGGAATGTGTTTCTGGGAAACTTACTGTTTAGTTTGGGGCTGGTGATATAACTCACTGTGAAAAGTGCTTGCTGTGCAACTGTGAGGGGCCCTGGTTTGAATCTCTAGAACCCATGCCAAAGCTAACACTGAGTTTTGGTAATCCCAACACTCTTACAAGAACACAGGGCATAGACAAGAGAATCCTGGAAATTAGCCAGCCAGCTAGCCTGTTGTATACTCTGGCCAGCAAGATGCCTTGGCTAAAGATGGAAGATGGAGACCAACACCCATGTTATCCTCTGACCTCAGTGTGTGCTGTGGAAAGCATGCTCACAGTGGCATTCTGATGCATGTAATTCAGTGTTTAGTTTGACATGGTCCAAGTCGTTTTCTCAGACAACATGTTGCATGTGGCTAGAAGTGGATAAGACCCACACTCCGAAGAGGTCCATCTTACAAACCACAGACCTTTAGTAGGACATGAGGTCTGTAGAGGATGTTTGTAGTGTTTTTTGGAAGGGTGACCATTACCTGGCCTACATATGCTCGAGATGCATGGTCAACACAGACTCTGGCGTACTTCTTTAGAGTGAATGCCATTGTAAGTGAGACTGAGCCTATTCCCACAGATATGTAATTACATTGTTTCTAAAATGTAGGTCTAATCACTTAGGCTGTTTGGACCATGTAGATAACTTACCGGGGGACACTGGGCCAGTTTATCAGCGGCTACCATCTGGACATTGAGGTGTTTTGCTTGAGATTTCCCTCGAGATTTTATCAACCTTTGTAAAACCTGGAAAAGGTACAGGTTTGTATCAGGATTATATGTACTTGGGTAAGCTACAGGGTATATTATGGACTACTTTATACTTGTCCCTGGATGAACAACATGTACCATTGAGAAATAAAATACAACAAAGAGATTAACCACAAAATTAACAGGCTTCCATATATCTCTCGCAAGCTTTACACACAAGACTAAAGCTGATGCTGAGTTTTTTCCTGCCTAACAGTTCTCAAAATTCCTGCCTTATCACCTATGTAAGTATGTATATATATATATATATATATATATATATATATATATATATATATATATATATATATATATATATATATATATATATATATATATATATATATACATATGTGTGTGTGTATGTATGTATGTATCATGAACCCCAAAGGGCCATTGCTTTTCAGGAAATATTTCTAATATTTTTCAAATATCGTAACACTGTTAATTCATTTTCAAGTAAAAAAAAATCACTTTTTAAGAAATCTGAAATATCAGCTTCTGTATCCAAAATGTTATATGGTTTTCTTGATATTTGTAGGAGACCATTACAGAGATACACAGTTAAATAAGGGGGTTGTGCCAGGTTCCTCATCAGAGAGCAGGTGATTCATTCTTCACTAAACTGAAGTCCAACAAATTTATTGCTATACAGACCTGTGGCCATGAGGACCCGGGAGCTACATGGAATAGCTTGATGCAGCACAGTATTACTGTTCTGTCCTGAGATTCTGCTGGACCATTCCCTACACGACTCATAAGGTCACTCATGGTGTGCTCTGTGAGCCTCACTCATGCTTCCCTGCTTCATTGCTTAGCAATGCTACTGCTGGCAGCAAATGCTTCTCACTGTTCTAACTGTGAGAACACATGGATGCATTTGCTGCTACAGTCTGCACCCAGGCTTGGACTCCCAGCAGCGTTGCCGCCGTGTGTGTGGAGATGCCAAGAGTGATGATGAGAAACATCCTAATGGTACTGTGGCAGCAGCTCTCCATCACAAACCCTCTGAAGTCCTTTCAGCGATCCATGACCCACACTTTAGGACCACTGCTCTGAGCCACACATTAACCATGCTCATTCTTCTTGTAACACTTCTTGACTAGTGTGGAGCTTTTCAAAAACGATGTTCATGATAGAGGCATAGCCTTTAACTACTGAGGAACAGAGTATAAAACAATGATATCTGAATATAGAAAAACAATGCAACCTGCTTACCTTAGGAGAAGAAATCTTTACGTACACTATGATAGGGGCCAAAGAGGTCTTACTGAGTTGAGCTGGGTGATTAATTGTATCCGCGTCAAGGACTACCAATTGCAGTGTTCTTGCAAGTTCAAAAATCCTTTCAATTTCACTCTGAACTTCCGCTGTAAAGGTTTAAACAGAGTTCGCTTATTTAAAAGGACACATTTGAAACTACAGGAAGCTGAAACCAAGTTGCACACTATTTCTTTATCCAGAGTCACAGCAGGACAGCTGCTATTTTACTGATTATAGTCAACATGACTGGGGAAAGCTGTCCTTTGACAAGGGCTATTTCCTCACACCTTTAGTACTGCAGACTTTGTTCTTTCAGTCAGCACCAAATGTACCACCTTTCCTAGCACATGAGCTTACCTGTGTTGGGCCATCTGTTATGTAAAGATGTACAACATGAAGAGAGAGACATGAGGGTGCCTATTAGAAACTTGGCCTAAACTGCACTTCTCTTGCTTTCCACCAATGAAGACATGGTCGTAAGTATAACCTGTTCAGTACATAATGCTAGTTTATGTAAGTTTTCAAGGTTGACCAGTTGACCTGTTCTGCCCTGGGGAGAACCACCTCTCCAGTTTCCAGCTCTTTTCAGTTGCCTGTAGTTGTTTGTGTAGGGTTGATGCCTCAAGAACTTTTCTCCATTCAACTTGTCCTGTTCATTGATGTCATCCTTGACCAGCTCACAATTGGGCAGTCAAGCTGGTGAGACTTTACAAATGTAGCTTCTGATAGTACTAAAAATATTTATGTATATACAGATGTGAGTGCAATAATAGTTTGTAAAGAGAGAGGCTATGAACTTAAATGAGAGGGGAGGGATATGTGGGATGGTTTGGAGGGAAAAGAGCTAAGGGAGAAATATTATAAGTAAATTTGAATCTTAAAAAATTTTTTAAAAAGTGGTCTTATAACATTCATGTTTCAACGGGAAGTTTCCCACTAGAAATAGCACATAGAATTACAGGAAATGACATCAGTTCATCTGCTCTCCAAAGAGTCCACAGCAGGACTCCCAGGTTGACCATCTGAGAAAATGAGGATATTCTCTGCATTGCCGAGTTTGGTGGCTACTAGCCCTGTGAGGGTACTCAGCACTTAAAATGTAGCTAGTCTAAATGAAAAGACTTAGTTTTAAAATTCTAATAATTTAGTACTGTAAAGCATAGCATGTAGCTTATAGTTATGACCGAAGATGAGAGAGTCAAGTCCACGAGACTCTCACACCAGCCAACTGGGGCTTACAAGTGCTTCAGTTTCTTTGATTTGTCTGTACTAATGGCAGAATGTTCTTGGAGATTATTTTAACTCACATATTCTGGAAAATGCAAGTCACTGTTTGCATAAAATTCTTTACTTGGTTGCTTTGAGAAACCACAACCTGGTCGCTTGATTTACTAAATGCAAAATAATATTTGGTCACACAGCACCCTGATATATTCATGCTACAACAAATACTATATACCCCATCTGATAAAGTTTACTAGTTTATAAGAAACACAGGGAATAGAATTGCACAAACGATAACAGTGAAATACAGCAAAATTCTGACATCAGAAACCTTCAGAGTTAGTAGTCCAGCTTTTTTTTTTTTTTCAAGAAAAAAATGTAAAAAATGAGAGATTTGAGAGACTGGATTATAATATGTGGACTGTATCCTATTTGAATAGTAGTTTACATACTTGTAATTAATCCACTTTGTAAAGTATGTCTATGATTTACTCCAAGATCTGTGGATGGAGAATGATTCGATAAAACAATATTGGCTACAAATAGTTCTTTAGCTTTACAGAAGAACTTGAAAATGTCCCCAACGCTATGTATTACACAGGTGTCACTGTCTTGACTGTTATTTCCTCTCAAAGGCCTTCCTTGTATTCAGTGATCCCCTCTGCAGGTCATTCTCTGCTCCTGGGCTCATGAGCCACTGACCAGCTATCTGCAATTTTTCAATTAATTTATATCTTTATTTTGTGTCCTTTATTTTTTGTGAGCCTGGCACCTATAATACTGCCTAGCAATGGTTGGTTCCTTAATGCCTTAAGAAGAAACTCTTTGGCAAGTTCCTTAATACCTTATCCTACCTCTTGTGATATGCGCTCTACCTCCCTTCTATCAACTGTACACGTTAGCCAAAGTGGCATGTTTTCCAGAAGCTTCCTAGAGTTGCCATTGCCTCAAATCATCACCCCGTTGCCTCCTCAACCTCTTTCCTTTCTACACACTTTCTGCTGCAAGTCACAGCTCAGGACACCTCCTGGGACAGCCATCCCCATGTCCTACCCTCCCTCTTCTGCAGCGTCAGCTCAGTGGCACTGGGTTCACCATAAGAACGCTGCATTCATTCTGCACTCCAGTGGCTCTTATTTGACTGACTGCTGTTTTAAGCTCCTGAGTGCAGAAGCTTTATGAAATCCATCCTTCTACTTTGCATGTTGTTTGATACCTAGTACATGTGTAGTAAAACACATGGAGCAGAGAGGCATTTAAAAATCCTCCTGTTGGTCACTGTAAGTATACTGCTTGGCTTTGTTAGTGGCTTAAATCTATGAAATGGTCTTTTTATAACAATGTCCTTAAGTACCAAATAAATAAGAGATTACTATAAGCAAAAAAAAAAAAAAAAAACAAACCACATTTTTCCTCTAAAACTATAAGATGGGGTGTCACTGTGTGGTCCAGGCTGCTTCTGAACATATGATCTTTCTGCATTAGCATATGACGTACTGAGGTTATAGGTATACGTACCACATCTACATTCGTAATCTATTTCCAGACTTGTGTCACTAAACATCATTGAGGGCTTAGTAGGCAGTAGACAAAACAGAGTTTTATTTTGTGTGTGGACATGCGTACATGTCCCCATAGAGGCCAGAAGAGGATGTTGCCCAATGTGTACTAGGAACTGAATTCCAGTTCTGCAAGAGCATTAAGTACCCTTATTCACTGATCTATCCCTCCAGGCCTCCAAAAGGGTGTTTTTATGAAGTATTAAAGATAAGTTTTCATATATATATGTGTGTGTGTGTGTGTGTATATATATATATATGTGTGTGTGTATATATACACATTTATATGTATATATATATATATATATATATATATATATATATATATATACAAACATAAATACATACATACATATATAAAATTATAGTTCAGAGTAACTGAAGAACTTGTTTGCTAAAGCCCTGCCTCCCAAAGGATTTACATATTTCACATAAATAATTAAGTGAACCTAAACATGTCTGACAACTCTTAGAAATGGTGGCGCACACCTTTAATCCCACCACTTGGGAGGCAGAGGCAGGCGGATTTCTGAGTTCAAGGCCAGCCTGGTCTACAGAGTGAGCTCCAGGACAGCCTGGGCTATACAGAGAAACCCTGTCTTGAAAAACAAACAAACAAAAACAAACAAAAGAGAGAGAGAGAGAGAGAGAGAGAGAGAGAGAGAGAGAGAGAGAGAGAAATGTATAAGACCCTAAACCTAGCAATATAATAGTTAAAAGTGTACTAGTAACTAAACAGTAAGCACATACTTCAGGAAGTAGCTGCTGAAATGTCTGAATTTGACCTTATTGTGTGTTAATGGACAATTTCCAGCCACATTCCAACAAATATATCAAAGTCCCCATGGTGCTTATACAAATAAAAATACTGATGTTACTCAGGACAGACAGGAATAAGCTTCCTCTGTTCTCAGTCTCACACATAAATCATACTGTTTTGCATATGATCTCACCACTGATATAAATATTCAGTGAACATTAGTGAAACAGACCACAGTGCTCATAGCAGGTGGGATGACTTAAGCTATCTCAGTAATCTACACTAGCTGTTGACATGGGTTTTTCTACATGGTACCTGCAGTTATTCTCTACAGATCTGCTCACTGTTACTTGTCAGTAAATAGCTTAAGCTCATTAGTATTGGCTGACTTACCTAAGCTGGACCTTGTGTTGGATCTTTCTATTATTGCATGTTTACTGGGATTGTTTAATACTGAGCGTTTGGCAAGGGAGATGTCAGCAGTGACTCTTGTGATGGATATCCTGTTGGAGAAAAAAGCAAACCTAAGATTATTAATCTAATACAACAGACGTGCATGCCCAAAATTTAAAGGATGAATATGTAAGTATGCATATAAGCAGCTAGAGAGATTGTTTAGTAGTTAAGAGCATTTGCTCTTTCAGAGAAATCAGGTTTGGTTTCTCACACCCACATGGTGGTTCATAACCGTCTATAATTCCAGTTGCAGGGGATCCAGTGCCCTCTTCTGATCTCTCTGAGCTCCAGGCACACACATGATGAAAATACATACATGCAGACAAAACAATTCAATAAATATAAACTTAAAATATACATATGTAAGTACAAACATATACTTATATTTGTGTTTGTGTGTGTGTGTAATACAGACAAGTTTCAAAACAGACTTATTAGTAGGAGAAATAATAATTTATTATGCACCTTTCTTGCCCAGCATTTAATATTTGCTTACCAAATCTGATTAAATTGTCTCCAAAGCTAGAAAGAGATCCATATTTGCTGATGAAAAATAGAAAAGAAACTACTGGAAGACTTATAATTACCTTGTGTTACTGTAAACAAAACCAAAGATTACTATTAATTCAACTGAGATTTCTACCTGTAGTCTTAGCCCATGTACAGTGCTGTGACACATGAAGAAAGTAGCAGAGAACCTTCCTTCAGAGAACTAAGAATCCTGTGACAAAGGCGGAGAATGAGCACAGACTTCGAATGGTGACCCTATGATGTGAGAGCACCCTATGAGAGCCGTAAGACATTGAAAGGGTTCATATGGCATAGAAATAAACTAATCGTATGAGGAAGGTGAAAATAGGAAGCAGCTTGCACTTGGGATAGTTGAATATTTGGGGAATATTCACATAGAAATTAGGAAAAACTTGAGACAAAGAAAAACTTAGCGTATATCCAAAGAGGCTGGTGACAGTAAGACCAAAACCAAGAGGCTTGGTTTGAAAGTCTGTTGTAAAGGCAAAGCGCCCTAGAGCATCAAGTGGCCTAGTGAGAATCACTTTTCCATTTGGTATAAGACCACAGACCTACTTACCTACAGGCTGTAAATCCTAGGGGCGCTGACTAGGGACCATTAGATGGCAAGGGAAAAATGATTCTGATGGTTGAGTTCTCATCCTGCTTCTCCATATTGTTCTTTTGGAAGCCCAACTTATTATGTTCATTATGTCCTCTAGGTGTCAGAAAGGAGGCTGCTTTTCTGGACAAACAGCACTGCGACTAAACTATATGCACACCACTGGTCTTCTATATAAAATATTCAGCAAGAGTATCTTACAGGGAAACATGAAGCCAGAAAGCCCGGCCTGGGAGTGCAGACCTTGCTCCTTATGCCTGTTTGCCCCTTCCTTAAATATAAAAGCACCCTTGTAAATGTCTTACAGGAGAGGCTGGGAAACAACCAACCATTAATAAATGCCCTGAAGGCTAAATTATGTTCATAGAATTGAAACAAAATTTATGCTTAAAAACTTAAGAGTAAGAAGGCTTTTCGAAATTAAAAAAATGATAGTAGAAATAAAAAGGGTGAAAGGATGAAGTTAGGGCTCCTCTGAAAGAATACAAGCAAAGACACAATATGACAGGAAAGCTTGAAAAGCTTTGCCCAGCAGTCCAAATTCCAAAGAGTTATAAGCTAAAGAATTCCAGAACTAGGAGTCTGGAGTTTTATATTAAAAGCATCTAGCAAGCCGGGAGTGGTGGCACACGCCTTTAATCCTAGCACTTGGGAGGCAGAGGCAGGTGGATTTCTGAGTTCGAGGCCAGCCTGGTCTACAAAGTGAGTTCCAGGACAGCCAGGGCTACACAGAGAAACCCTGTTTCGAAAAACAAAAACAAAAACAAAAACAAAAACAAAAAAGCATCTAGCATTGATTGAAATCCATACCAAACATAAATCCCATCGCACTAGGAACCAGATAATCTTCCAGAGGAAAATGGGGCTTTAGACTTCTCAAGAGCAACAGTGGGGCCAGACTATTACAAAGCAAAAGCTTTCAGGATCACCTGGCAGAGGCCAAGTACCACAGGGCAAACTTGTCTTCCCAGCACTTGGAAGGATAAAGCATGTGGACTTAGTACAAGGTCAGCCCCAGCTACATAGTGATACCCCATCTCAACAGCAACAGAATCCTTAACCATTTACATTGTCAGTTGAGTAGGTTGACTGAAGACCTTTTTAGACATTCCAGATAATCATTCTAAGGATATGATTGAAGTATGATTGAAATGGAAGGGTGAAGGTGGAGAGATGACAAGGGACAGAGGCTAGAAGAGCACTAACCCAAAGGCAAGAGGAAGAAATCCCTAAGGATGGAGGACAGTATGCCAGGGTGTTAGCACAAAATGTGTACTTGGGGGTAAGGTGGTTAAGGTGAAAGTCATCACTGGGGACACTCCAGCTGTGCCTCATATAATAGGGTTCCCTTTATGCTGAGTACAAAGAACACATAGCTACTAAAGCCATCATTCGTAAAGTGCACACAGAATGCCTGCTATATGCTCACATGAGATGGGTATATTTATCTGGGCAATACAGTGAGATGACCCCCACCTTTTTTTTTAATCATAAAAAAGGTTCTTTTGTAGAATTTAAATGTTTATGGAGGAACAATCATGACAGAGAAGCAGGCAGATAACTGATGTCAGTGTGACAAGTGCCATGAAAAAATTAAGGCAGGTTAGTGAGGATGAAGGTGAAACAGTATGGAAGATATAATTCTGAACTGTTCATTAATGTGGGTATAGACTTGAAAGGATACTGAGACTTATGGGTACCGAGGGAAGGGGAATTCCAGGTACAGGGAAGAGCAGAGCGAGCATCTAAGTGATAAAGCATTTTAGTGCTACATGCAGGAAGGACCCACGGGATGCTGATGGCCAAAGGTCTAGTTAGGTGCCTCAGTGCTGACATGTAACCTACTGCCTTTTTAGGCTTCATAACTGTTGTTAATTTAAATCTGCTCTCAAATAATTGAAAACCTAAGGGCAAAAAATCTGGAGATAATTAGGTTTAGAGTAGTGGATCTCAACCCTCACAGAATATCCAAACCATCATCTAAGCATCTCATGATAGCCATGTCCTTATCTTCCCCTCTGAATTTTGTCCAAGACAAAATAGGATATAGACTAATAGGAGGGTTGTTGTTCTGTTTTCAAGATATACTCTATGTTGCCTAGGCTGGCATCAAAGTTGAGGTCTTTCTGCTGCAGCCTCCTGAGTACTGGAACCATAGGTATGTCTTTCCACTGCCCACCTCACATGTAATTGTGTTGAGCAGCCAGTACATAAAAGCATTAATTTTGGAGCCGTCTCACATTTCCTACACCAGAAAATGATATGATATAGTGTTTCCCAGGATTATTTATTTCTAATCAGAGTCCTTCACAGACCATTCTGAAAGTAATGTCTACTATCTATGGAGCAATTTGGCACATATTCCAAACAGTTCAGGGCTGACAACTGACTTTTCAAAAGTCACCAGGGAAGAAAGCCAGCTTTAGCACAGCTGGTAGCTTGCCTTCTTCACCACTTCCTTGTTAATGCTTTTGTTATTGTCCTGCAAGTCACTTCACCTACATCACAGAAGTGGTTATGGGAGGTCCACTCTCCTACTCCTCAACAGAAAGAAGACTATTTACCAAATCATCTTTGATACGATGCACACGCTGTTTCACAGGTCACAGCGACTCTGACCACTCCCCAGAGATCCCACAAATGAGCTTAAGGTGAGGACTTATTACCACAATTCTTGGCAGCCTAGAACCTTTGTTTAGGCAACATGCGCCATCATATTTTTACCTTGTAATCCTAACATTTTTAAAAATATAACTAATTTAGTGAGTTGTAAAGAAGACTTCAATTCTCTTTTAGACTCCTTTATACACACACATCTGAGGCTCCTGACAAGTTTCTACTCTGACTCTGTCTTGTTCTGCCAATGGAAAAGTTACTCTAGATATGCACCCACGAGTAAAGGTGATATTTGTACATATTTTGAAATTCTGAACCCTTTATGGTATGCCATACCTCTCTGTCTTTAAGTACTTATACACACTTTCTTATGTCTCTGTGAGTGCAGAAAACAGTTTCCTTCAATTCAGTCTCATCCAAGTAAATATCTGTCATGTTTGTGTAATGTGTTTGTGTCTTGGATACTGTAGTTCTGATACCAGTGTTCATAACCTAAACTTGGCCTGAACCCTGCTGAAAAGCCCCACCATTTCTTTAAGATCCACTGGCCATACTGCTCCTCACACAAACTGTGTCTTGTACTCACTCTCCCCAATTTGAGAAGAATTATACCCTGTCCTCCCTGCAGACCTCTCTCTTCCATGAAGCTCAGGGCCCAGTTTTTTTTTTGTTTTGTTTTGTTTTGTTTTTGTTTTGTTTTTTCAAAATAAAAGGGAAAGGATTGAGTCCCAATTTATAGGAAGGACTTTCTAGATATGCCCCTGGTTAACAATGTCAATTTCTTGTGTGTCTCCTCAGTGTTCTATAGTGGGCTTCCTGTATACATGATGCTATGCCATACCTTTCTACCTTTATTCCATTCCCACCCCATACTGGCCATGCCCTCTCCTGTTTCAGCTGGTGAGATCTCAGAAATAAAATCCGTCTGAATGGGAATATCCTCAAATCTGTTAGTTTCTCCATTCTCTCTCCTACCTCTAAATTGTCTATGTAAACACACACACACACACCACACACACATACACACACACACACCACACACACATACACACACACACACCACACACACATACACACACACACACACACACACAGAGGGTACTTTTGTTTATATTCTATTTTGTTGTACAAGTTTCAACTTAAAATCTACACACATGCTCTAAAAAGACAGAGACAGAGGCTTCGCTGTATCTACATTCCTCTAGCAAAGGAGCCAATAATTCAGCTCAACTCTCTTTTCATATTGAGTACTTCTTCAGGAACTGAGAGCGCCAGAGTTCACAAAACACGAATCCACTCTGTCCTCACATTCTAGCTGGAGAATGATTACAAAAAAGTCATACACACAAAAGAACACTAGAAAAATGGAGAAGGGAGGAAGGCCACATTACCAGGAGAGGATATGAAGGAAAAGTTCATATCAAAGGGATCAGCAAAAACCAGTTTCTGTGTGGACATGGGCCTGGCTGGTTGCAGCACAGGTAATGCTAATGAAGGTAGTGTCAGGGAAGAGTCTGACTGGAGTGGGTATGAAGGCGGAAGGAGAGTAAATATAGTATGTGCAATCCAGCATGTCCTGCTAAGAAGAAAGTGGGGATGAGGCAGCTGGATGAATGGTGGGATGGTGTTAGGTCAAGTGTGAGATCAGCTACAGATAGTGGAAATATGGATGTGGAGAGGGGAGGCTGTGAGAACAACGTCTGGGTAGTTTGAGAAAGAAATGGGGAATGCAGTGGTTATAAGTTAACCACTGCTAGGAAAACCATAGGATGGGTAACTGCAGAGCATTCAGGCAGTCATGCAAGAGGGGGTAAACGTAATGGGGTAACTCCTGTCTTCTCCTGGCTTCTAATCCTTCTGCCTCCAGAAAGAAGCTAGCTGTGAGGCTCAGTCTGGCTTTACTCCTTGGTCTCAGCTCTGGAGCTAAGGTTATGAGCATGGGCCAATCCCACCTTACCTATTTACTTAGTGGAACAAGAATACAAGCGCACTGGGGTGGGGGGGTGTAGAGAGAAGAGGTTAAATGTCGAAGGGGGAGAGGATGATGGGAAAGTATCAGAAGGAGGGAAGAAAGAATAAAGGTGTGCCTGGGATTATCTGGACAGCCCTAAGGTACCCTTGGCTTATGAATTGGAGGTAAGACAATGAACAGGTGGGGACCAGAGACAGCTTATGGATACAGGCCCAGGGATCAGAATATCCTGGGTTGAGAATATGCAACACAAACACTGGATCAGATTATACTAAATGAAGCCTACTTCCTGTCAGAAAAAACAAAAAACACTTTACTCTTGGGATCAAATATCTGCCCCACGGGATTTGACCATGTTCAAGACAAAAATTCACAAAGCCAGCATTGTAAAATACTTACCGCCCTTCAAATCTGTGTTTTAGAAAATCAAACAGTGCTTTTTGCATCATATCTGTGACCTGTAATTGAATAACAAATTAAAATGTGAAAGAAAGCTGAGGATAAAAAAATTGTTACTGATCATGAGAACTGATTTTAGTTTGCTTCGTTAACACATAAAAATGGGGTTACCATACTTCCTGCTTTTAAACCCGAAGTGACAAGGTAAAATTTCTGAGTTTAGGATATTTTAATGGCAAGCAATTGCTATGCAAGGGCTTGCAGGTATTCTCCATTTGATACTGTTTCCTGGATGTGGTGGGTTGTAGCTAGCAGGACTATCCAAAGCAACCTTTAGGAAATGAATACCACAGCCAGCAAAGCATGCTCTGCTGCTGTGAGACAAGGTCAAACTCAGTCCATTGAAGTGGGAGGGTATAGTCACAGAGCATGTTAACACTCATAGGCCAAGAGGTCTACAGAGAGTGGCACCCCAAACTCACCTCATACCCCTTCAGAGATGGGCCCACCAGCACCACTGGTCGCATGGAAGGTACCACATCATAAGGAGGAGTGTGCTCTGTCTGCAGAGAAATGAGACATTTTTAGATTTCTCAAAGGCTGTGGATCTGAAGTACTTTATGTATAAGGTTCTCTTTTCTCAACTCTGTAATATACAAGGCACTGAATTTTCAGACAAGCATGTTCATAATTGTCTCTTATTAAACCCAATGAAAAATCAGCACGTTTATTTTCCTAAGTTTAAATTACTGAATAGTCTTTGGTCTCCTTGCACTGAACTAGTTGGTAGAACAAACAGAAACATGCCCAATGCAGACTGGGTGCCATAGGCTTGACTATATTCTGATGAGTTGCTCTTCAAATACACTTGGGTTTTCTGAAGAGTTTAAAGGATCATGGTTAATTATGAAAAGAAAGATAAATCCTTATTTTCTTTGCATGTGATATGTTGGCCTTACCCATAAACAACCTAGTTTCCAAGCATGTGTCTCTAACTGCCAAATGCTTGGAATGCTACTGAGATTACAAGGAAGCAGAAATTGGCTTGCAAGCATGCAGTCATTACCATTGGTCACAGCTTCGTGATTAATGGCCTTGGGATTTGGGGCCTCTGTTTTTTTTTGTTTTTTTTTTTTTTTTTTTTTTTTTTTTTTTTTTTTTTTTTTTTTTTTTTTTTTTTTTTTTTTTTTTTTTTTTTTTTTTTTTTTTTTTTTTTTTTTTTTTTTTTTTTTGACATTTATCAAGTTCTCAAATCAAGATTTATATGTATTGGAAGGAAGATGAACGATTTGTCATCCTTTGACTACCTTGCATATCTAATCTGTTTCTGAAGCACATATTAGTGAGTTTCTGTTCTATAATTGATTCATGCCTTTCAGTAGGTAATTTGTTACACTTTAAAGAAGACTAGGGCAAGAGCTAAATTTTATTGCTTTTTCCAAAATGATCACTATTGAGCTTGATTTCTTCTATTGAAAACTTGGAACTAAGATAACACAGTTAGCTTGATGAAATATAAACAAGCTCTTGTACTGGGTACTTGTAAAGCGATGTGGAAACGCCCCTTTTAAAGCATTAGGACAGTGGAAAGGGGTTGTAGACACTTGATGAGCAAACCAATCATTTTCATATGCATGAGCTCTGTAAGACTCAGCGTCCCTTAAGGAGTACCATAAGTGTCACATCTAACAAAGGAAAGCTTTTTTATGATATTTTAAGGATTTGACCAACTGAGGTACATATAATATTTACATTATTGTGCCACTAAAAAGCACTTGACTGTCGCTTAAAATCACCAATCACAAACTTGCTGTATTTTGATATTTCTGTTGCTTATAGGCTATCTAGACACACATCAAATTCAATGGTGTCAACCACACCAGTAGTTGTAGACCATATAGTCAAAAGAAAAAATATATTTCCGTGAAAGGGCTATTCACCTTTTACTACTTAACATTTTCGCTAGCACTCAAAACTTCCCTTTAATAGACATAATAAAGGTAAAATGCATATTTGAGTGAAATAAAAAAAACAAGACAAACACAGTACAGTAACATCACAAAAGCAGAGAAGCAGCACCCTAAGAGCAAATGAAAACACAGAAGACAGCTGGCGTGGTCTCACACAGCCGACTCTCTTGTTCTGCATTCTATGTTATCACAGAGTAAGGAACACAAGAAGAATGAGCAACTGTGCCGCAGGCATCATATGCATATTCGTTAAGTGATTACATTTCATATCACTTGGGTTTATACTTAAAATACCTAGAAGTCATATGTATCCTTTTGATACTACAGTAAGACTCCTTCACTCTTTTATCATTAAGTATAGGATTATAAATTACAATAACTATTAAGAAAAGATAGGACTTTAATTACTTTAGCCTGTGACAGCTACCAGCGAAGGGTAACCCATGCTGACCATCATGGCAGCTTCTCTGTCAGTGGGGTTAACAAGAGAAATTACCTTATTTGATGGAATATTGATACTTCGTGCTGTATTATTAATGACAACATTTTTATATGTCCTTTTTGTCTAAGCCATTTTTGTTTGAATTCCTTAGTGGAAACGTTAGGATAAACCTGTTTAATATTTTCAAATTTGCAGGATGGTAAACTGCCAAGAACTCTCTGATGAACATGATCAGATTGATGTTGTTACTTGAAGTCTGGAGTGGCTGAGCAGTGTTGACTTTCTAAGAAACATCTGCAATGTGGGAACCTGAGGTTACCTAGCTGAAAGCTTCAGTTGTGATGACAAGGCTGGACCAGAGAGGTGGCCCACTCTTGTGGAAGATCATCGTGTTAGGGGTTTCTGTATCAACACAAAAGTTCAGGTGTTTAAAAATTGTGCCTGGAGTTCTCTCTTTAATGATTATTTTAAAAGAAATAAAAAAGCTTATTCTTCCAAGTAAGACAACTTATTGTTTAACTTTACAGAGCAATACAGTTCTCTCTCTCTCTCTCTCTCTCTCTCTCTCTCTCTCTCTCTCTCTCTTTCTCTCTCTGCGTGTGTGTGTGTGTGTGTGTGTGTGTGTGTGTGTGTAAGTGTGTGAAAGTAGGTAATTTGCTGAAAGTCTAGGGCAGAATAGACATTACTTTATATATAAGTTTAAAAATATCCATTCTTGTGCAATACATGGTAACTGTGATGGTTTGTATATTCTTGGATCAGGGAGTAGCACCATCTGGAGGTGTGGCCTGGTTGGAATAGGTGTGTCACTGTGGGTATGGGCTTAAGACTCTCACCCTAGTTGCCTGGAAGTCAGTCTTCCACTAGCAGCCTTTGGATGAAGATGTGAAACTCTCAGGTCTGCTTGTGCCATGCCTGACTGGATGTTGCCATGCTCCCACCTTGATGATAATGGACTGAACCTCTGAACCTATAAGCCGGCCCCAATTAAATGTTGTTTTTATAAGACTTGCCTTGGTCATGGTGTCTGCTCACAGCAGTAAAACCCTAACTAAGACAGTAACATTAGGGATTGTGAGTCTAAAGCATAGTGGATGTGGAAGATGGAAGGTTCTGGGTTAAAGGAGCAGAAAAACATGGAAATGGAAGGCAATATTTAAAATATACTGTTATTAAACAATGAAACACACTGAGAGAAAACTTGAATAAAGAGGTCTTGGGATTTCCCTGGAGTTTCTGATCAGGGTACAGCAGTGCTATGTCACATCCTGACTGGCCAATGGCAAAGGCTCTTCATGTAGCCAGCAGCCCCATTGTTTGATAGGTGTGAAGCTGCCATCTGACTGATGGAGAAGGCAAGAACACTGGGAGAGTGTTTATACATGATGACAGAAAAAACTCACAGTAAACCACCAAACAAGCCTGCAGTTTTCCACTGGTCTTGTTCATCTGCAGATTTTGTACCTAATGGATTAGAAGTTTAAATACTGACTGAATTGAAAATTGAATGACCTCTTTTTTTTAAAAGCATAAGCAATGTACCTGGATATCATAAAGAAGTATCCAGTAACTGCTTTAATGTGCTTGATTATAATTAATGTTTCTGGAAAAAAAGAAAGGCAGACAATAAAAATATGTACACATGTACAACTGAGGTGTGCTGGCCAGCCAGCCAGGCCTGGACATGCTTGAGTATTTAAACAAAGTCCCTTGGTAGCATGTATCATTCCATCAAAAAGGATAATTACTGTAATGGCATTTCAACAGGTGACCCACTGCCTTTAGTTGCTGTGAGATACATGGATTCAGTTAGCTATTAATGGGCTGTCTTAGGACTAGGATGACTGCACTTAATAAAGCCAAGTGGATTGATGCTAATGATGCCGTTGGCAGGAGAAACATGGGCATGTCAACTTCAACTTACCGACTTCTGCTTCTGCTTTGCTACAGCAGCATGGAAAAGAAACAAATAACAGAGCATGCATGTTATTGACTTGTCAAAGGACGCAGACATAACAGGACCAGAAGTGTGACGCAGTGCAGTGGAGCAAGTGAACAACAGGAGCTGGGAAGTTGGGGTTACCTTCTTAAAGAAGGGCATTCTTTTCTCTTTGGAGTGGGGTGACGTTACACTGTTTGCACTGGGCTTAGGGGAGCGGTGGTTTGCTGGAATATCATTCTCTTCTGCATCTAAGCCAGTAGCATCTATGTCTATAGCTATATACAGACAAACAATTCAAAAGTCATCAGGTGGATAGGAGAGGAAAAGCTGGTTATAAAGAAAATAAAACAAAAACAAATAGAAAAACCACTGTAGAAGATTTATCATGAATGTGTAGTCTATTACACAGAGTAAAATAGTAAGGCATGTTAAGGATGTAATGCAGTCAAATCTAGCAAGACTGAAAGATACCCTTGTGATAGCTGCTTGCACAAGTCAGTGCAAGACCTCTTGAGAGCTTTTAGAGAAATACATTGTACTTGCTTCACACATTGATATTCTCCATATTAGATTATACATGTAATTTACAAAGCAGTTAGCCTTAGTACAAGGTCATACCACAGCTCTTAGGTAAAAGACAGGTACTTTGGAAACATTTAATATCATAGGCTTCGGTCTTCTCATTTTTTTCTGATTTTATGTAAGGACAACAGGGACCAGTTAAAAAGTTTCATTAAAATTATAACAGACATTTAAGGAAAAAAGAATAGAAAGCCCTTGATCCACGATACACCAAAGAAGTCATAAATGATTGTTAGGGTGTTCCGGGACACACAGGATTGAAGTGACTTCAAGGTAGAATGTGTGTCCTCAGATAGTCTGATTGATGCCTGGTGGGAAATACCAGATTAACAAAATCATTCTATCAAAGTCAGGATTTGAGTGGTTTCCTAGGCTCTGAGGCAGAGTCCAAGAGCCCCAAAGAACAGGCCTCTGGTTTCCTCAGGAGTAAATGGTCCAGGTTGGGTGCTTGGAGTGTTTTCTCTTCTGAAATGCACTTCCCTGAAAATATAGCTCTAAAACCAGTAAATGAAAAAAAAAAAAGAGAGAGAGATGTATAATTTCATTTTCAAGGCTATGAAAACTTTCTACATGACATTGCTGTGGAATTTTCATCAACTACAGAATCAGGTAGGGAGTTTCTAAGATCAACTCAAATCAACCTGTGCTTTTAAGACTCAGAGGCTGAACCCACAGAATGCAAGGGGCTTACTCTTGGCAGAAGTCCAGCAAGACCCATGGCTCCTGCCTTAGAATTGGGCCCATGGCTGCACCACACCATCTAGATGTGTTCTTTCCGTTCCTTTTACTTCCCCATTGGTCATGTGCTCAGAATCAGGGTTTAGAACAGGATCAGAACTGAGCTTACGAGATAATTACTTTATGGTTGAGAGTAGGTCAAGCATTAGAAAAGGAAATGTATCCACCTTATAAGGCCTTGCACACAACATGTAAACTCCTGAACAGATACCGCAATGCACTGATTTAAGGAATAAATAGTTAGAGTAACAGTTTGGTGCTTAGGATCAGGTACCCTGAAACGCAACCTAAACTCAAGCTTACAGTTGCCTCTCCTGGCCTTTTCAAAGCACCCAAGATCATCTGGTACACAGTACATTATTGTGCAGTTTCAGACCAGAGTGTGGTGGATCTCCTGTTTAATTGGTTTTTTGTTGTTGTTGTTGTTTGATTAGTTCAGAAGTCTGTGAAGGGGCGAACCTCTGGCTAGCCAACACAGTCTTGCAGCTCAGCTATTTTATGGGAAAGGGACTTTCTTTTGCTCTAGTTTATGCATACTAATTAGTTAAAGGTTTAGCTCTTGGTCTGCAGAGAAATGCCACAGGCATAAAATTTCAGGTGTTTGGAACCAATCTAGACATTTACACCACACTACAGCTTTGCTCATGGCGAAAGATTTCTTTATGGTGCCCTTTAACAAGGAAGCACACTGTTAACAACTTCCGGACATGAAGGTGGGAATCTAGGTTACTATTACAAAATAATAGCTCTTAACCAATATCAAGTCTCTTTCCCTTCTGATGACATATTCCCATATACTTTATCCTTCCAACCTTTCACTGGGTTTATGTAGAGCCACATCTGGAGACAAGCCACCCTCCAAGAACTTTATTGGAACTGAGGCTAGAACTCCGACAATGCCAGCGTTCATGGGCCTCCAGGATGGTTACAGTGTTCACAGGCATCCAGGATGGTGCCAGAGTTCATGGGCCTCCAGGATGGTGCCAGCGTTCACAGGCTTCCAGGATGGTGCCTGTGTGAGTTCACAGGCCTCCAGGATGGTGACATTTCTGAATTGGATTTTAGGATTTATCTGCTGAATCTCATCAGCTGTGGTGATCAGATAGATTTGTCTTAAAAGGAAATTCTTAATGAAAGTTTTCAACTCTTTCAGTTTTCTGTTCATTCACCTACCTCAGATGATGCTTCTGGTAAGAGACGCTACCCACGCTAATCACACGTGAATTCCCTTACCTAGGCAAGTGCTAGCATTACTCAGGAAAGGACTTCCATGGGATTTAAATTTATTTTGTAGTTTTTCACTATCATTTTCCTGCCTCATACCTTATTATATAGAGAACCTTAGGAATGTATTTTAGGTTACTCTTAGAGCCTGGGTCAAGTCAAGCCAAGTTTAGGGCTGAGGTCTAAGCACAGCTGTAGTTTGAGGTATATGTTGTGCATGCGCATTACATATACAGGGATTGGAAATTACTCCACAGTCTAGCAGTGAGTTGGGAATTAAAGTTAGAACCTCTGGTAAGCAAAACATGAAAACTATACTTGCAGGCCAGTCCATGCTTGCTCTGGCGCAGTTAGTTATTTTTGGTAGGAGACTTGGAAAATTGTCCCTAGGATTCCTAGGATTTTCTGAATATTCTTTTTAGATCCATTGAGCTGCAGATAAGAAACTCATCAGAGCCAAGATATTCTGATGTTGTATATTACATTTGTTGCTTTTTCCTCCAGGCCAATCAATCTCTGCACTTTCTAGCCTTAGCATTTAGGGAAGTTATTCCCAAGTCCTGTATCTTTTAAATACTCCAGTGAAGTTTTAAGCTCATCTTCATGCCATCATGTTACATGTGCACATAATTGTTCCCCAGTGTACAGGAATTTTTCAGCATTTCATTAACACAAATCAAGGTTGCCTTACCATTAGAGGACATAGAAGAGCTTGTCTTATCTCTAGCAGATAAGGGGTTTTATCACAATCTGATGTAACCTTCTTTCATGCTAGGGCCCCCCACAGTTGTCTAGACCATTCTGAGATGGCCTTCTGGCAGTTAGGATATCTGTAAGGGCTAAAGAGGAATCCCTGCCCTTTCACATGTTCCCTCCCTTGTACATACAGGGATTCCTAAGTGCTCCTCCATCACAGTAGACGTATGCACCTCATCAACACTGCAAAGTCTTTGGTGTCTACTCTGAGCAGACTAGCTTGCTTAAGTTTTTTCAGTGGCTTTAAATTGCTGGGGGTTATATGTGTATAATTTTTTCAACCAATATAGATCCAAAATTGATATAATTTTTGTGTCCGGATTTTGCTCACTTAAAAGTATATGTACTTTTGTTTACTTGATAAAAGGTGTCAACTTCCAGTAAGTGCATATAGAACTTCAAGTTTGCACATGATGTAAAGCTGCCAGATTTATTAGACAAAATCACAGTAAAATACCCTGAAGTTGAAATTCTCATAAAGCTTTGCTGTCCTTGACAACATGTCATAGCAAGGACCAGGGTAAGTAATTAATTTACCACTGTTACTTCTATAAAAACTTAGAGCAAACACAGGCGACTTTCTTGCTTGATATTCAATACCAGGAAATACCCTAATTTCATGGAAGACTTTTTATATCTGATGAATTTCCACATTTGTAGGTTTGTAAATTCATGCAACTAAAGAAGTCTGGGGGAGCATGAAAGGCAAATGCATGGTCAGCACTGATGGCCTACTCACCAGATGATGGAGGTGTCGATTTTCTGGAACTGGGTACTATGTCACCCAAACTGGATGATGAATTTCCTCCTGATTTACTGAAGTAAACCAAAAATTCAGATTAAACGCAACAGTTGTTTCAGATACAAAAACATTGTACTTCCGGATAAATGTTATAATTAATAAATTATGTTTTTATTGAACTTTTAAAAAATGTGTATTTGTTTAAAGGAAGCAAACAGTCATTAACCAGTGGAGACTCCTGTGGTACTTAAAACAGTTTTATGATACTTTCTGTTTTGAAATTTATGGTTTAATTTTTTTTGTTGTTATGCTCCTGAGAGGATGGGAAAGAGCTGGGATAATTTCTTTGGCTCTCAAGTTCCATGTGCAGATCTTAGATAGCCAGACAGGGAAGACATGCTTTGCCTATACATTTAGAGGATGTGGAGGTAAAGAGTATGGCCTCAATGCTAACACCTAAAATCCACGGGTCCTCACTTAGATCCAGTTCCTGTGGATTAGCTTGATTATTTTTAGTAGCTTAAGATTAAAAGTACAGTTTTCGTGGTAACCTGCAAAAGTTAAACAATTGGGACAAAGCAGTGTCCCAAGTCACCAATCTTTAAGACACAAGAATAAACTTAAACACAGGTTACAATATGAATTAACCAGGAGACAAGAGTGAACATTTTCAAAACAAGCTTAACAAGGAGGACTCCACTTGGTTAAGTTGTGAAGATTATTCAACACTTCTGAACGGGGCAAAGGAGAATCCACTAAAATATGCTTTGTAAGAAAGTGTCATAATCACTTCTAATATGTTGTATGCTAGTTTTAAATGTAAAAAAAAAATTTTAAAAATCAAAGTTTAAAAATCCTTCTCAATTAATTACCAGACTCAAGTGTGATGGAACACATGCTTGCATGTTTTAGAAATGTTGGAGTTGATAGAATGCGTGGTTCACCAGGATAGTGGAATGCGTGTCATCCCTTAACACATAAAACCCAGAAACATGCTTTCAGATTATGAATGTCATGGAATTCAAGCAATATAACCGAACTGCCCTGTGCATCTTATCATGGATGATCCAGGTTCTACTAGGAAGAACCATGTACCATGTGTGTGCCTCAAGAGGCACTGCTGCTCTAGCTAAATGCTGATATGCAGTTAGAAGTTCTGCCCTTACTGGTTGAATTTTTTTCCTACTCTTCTAGCATTTTAATACACAAAGCAAAGGATAATCACTTTACTAAACAGCCAGCAGGTGAGCTCTGCATCTCCCTAAAGTTTAAATCCGGTCACCCAATAAGGACATGAAGGAGTGTATATATACAGCTAGTAAAAAGTGGAGCTTATGGAATCACTTTTGGGAAATGCGCGCGGATGCTTGTTGCTAAGACCAAGCATCTCCTTCCTGCAGCTTTTATCTTTTGTTTGTATGCCTCCTAAACTCCAAAGCCTAACTTTAGTTCAAGCACAGGTTTGCTATTCTGATTTATGAATTTTAATAGGCAGTATACTGTGTTGGGTAAAATTGTGACAGATGCCGCTAATACATAAACATTCAGAGGATGATGTGACATCCACATGCCAAGTTCTTGAACTGTGCTCTGGTATTAATGTCTTTGATGTTTGTTAGTCTTTTTAAACATTTTTATTATTATACATGAGCATTTTGCCTACATATATGTAAATGCACCACCTCTGTGCAATGTCCATGGAGGCCTGAAGAGGGCATCTGATCCCTGCAACTAAGGTTACAGGCAACTGTTAGACTCCATGTGGGTATTGGGAACTGAACCTGGGTTCCCTGGAAGAGCACCATGACATTACTTAATTGTAGAGGCATCCTTCTAGCCCCTAATTTTCTCAGTCTTTGAAATTTGTGTATATATATATATATATATATATATATATATATATATATATATATATATACACACACACATATATATACACACATACATATATGTATATATACACACATATATATATGTATATATATACACATACATATATACACATACATATGTATATACACACATGTGTATATATACACATACATATGTATATACACACATGTGTATATATACACATACATGTGTATATATGTATATATGTATACATACATATGTGTATAAATAATACAAATAAATATATATCTGCATATTTACCTAAAATTCAGCCTTCTGAAATATGTATGTTATATATATGTATACTATATATATATGTGTGTGTGTGTGTGTGTATGGGTGTGTGTGTGTCTGTATATATATACACATAGACATACACACTGACTTTGATTATGTCCTTACAAAATATATAAAAGTGTCAAAAGGCAACTGTAAATACTTGTGGAAGAGAGTGGATGTACTTAGGCATACCTAGATAAAAGTTTGGTAGACAGATGCAATGAAATAAAATCATGAAAGTCAAAGAAACACTATACAGTTCAAAGAGGAAGTAACCCAGCTCTGTAGAATAAATTGCAAGGCAGTAGGAGTGTGGCAGTGATCAAGTTCTGGTTTTAATGAGGCAACAGCCATTCAGTTTCACTCATCTGGTGACAGTAGGTGAAAAATACTTCCTAACATTAAAATTTTAGCACTAACAATGGAGTTGACATTATACAAACAAGCAAGCTGTAATGGAGTAAGACTGAAACTCAGCCACCTACAGGAAGATAAAGTCTTCTTCACCTTTCTCCTTCCATCTATGTGAGAAGCATACTGCATTCTTCACCTTGGCTATATAGGCTTCAGTATGAAGTTCACCTCCTAGGTGAGAAGCCCTCTTAATGAATGTCTTGCTGAAGGGAAGCCGAGAGTAAGCCTCCTAGGAAGGTGTAATCAGAGTAATAGATCTAGCCTATTGCATAACTTCAGCTAACTGCTATTCCTGAAGGCAATTTTGCTTCATACATGGTGTCTTTTTCTGTGCTTAACAGTTGGTAGAATTGAAAATTGGATCTCTCAAGTGAAAATGAAACTAAGAGGCCACAGGAGCTGTTATTTGTCAGTGACGCCTGAGACTGATATCCCTCAAGCATCTGCCAGCCACATTGGGCAGCTACAGACAGACACTGGGATTAGTCACCGAGGTTGCTGCTTGCCCGTGTTCAGCAAATTAGGATTTCAGAGTCTCCTCTGTGCTGAAGGCAAAAGGTAATGCTTTGTAACCATAGCTATTTTTATTAATGATCATAATCAATTGATTCTCAGTTGGAATCAGAGCTGGAATGAAGTATTTTTAAAAGGAACTGTGATGCTATCTATGAACAGCATTAGCAAATGCTCAATATACACTAAGGATCACAGGACTCAGCAAGCAACAGGACAGACACCAGGGCATTGTCTACATTTTTATATAAACAGTGATTTTTTGTTGTTGTTGTTCATACCTGGAATAGAATTTCCCTTGCTTGGCTCTCTGTTCGTGCTGTAGCCTCATGTTCTCTAGTTTGACTGGGCTTGGAATAAATCCGATTTCACAGCCTTCTTTAACCAGCCGTCCTATCCACCAGTCATTATTAAATTTCTACACACAAAATCCAAAGTATTAGAATCAGTTCAACATCTGAATTGTCTTCTTCTACATCAACTGTTTTCATGGGAGAAAAACATGGCAGTTAGAAGCATACATCTAAAACCAAAATTCAAGAAGCCTTTGGGTTTTTGTGTTCAGTTCAGAAAAGTGTGTGACAGGCCAGCAGTCCAATAAAGACTGCATCTCCTTGTTTTTTTCCCTTTCCAGTGCTGCATTTAGGTCTAAGTTGAGATATGTAATAATTGGTCAACATTCAAAGATTAATATCCCTAGCAAGAGACAATCAGGAGCTAGGAAGTCTTACAGAGTTTTTTCCTTGAAATTGGTTTAATTCAAAGTATTAATATTGAAGAGGAATACTGAAATATACTTGAAATATTCTGTACCAGCAAAATGTACCTCTGCAGTTTTATATGCATACAGTACAGCATTCACATGTGGTTTTTCTCATGTTTATGCTGATAGCTTATCTTGCAGGCAAATATTTATCTTGAATCTCCAGGATCTAATTTTATTTTCCTCAATTAAATCTATTATCAAGTATTTTATAAAATGCTCATGATTTTTCTTTCCATAGTACAAATGATTCTGCTCAAAGTATTAGCATCTAGAAAAGTCTCTTTATTAGTTTAACTTCCTGTTGTATGTTCACCCGTTCCTGTGGATGCTCACCCTCAATTCTGAACACTTTGATTTCCTTTTTTGCATTCACTTTTTTTCACATCTTTGTCTAAGAGTTGCTGCAGTTGTGAGCTCTCTAGCCTTCTTCCTTCATTTGCATCAGTTGGTGCATGGCCTAGTTAATTTTCATACTCTCCCTGTGTGAACACCTCCAACTCTAAATTCCCTCAGGTCCAAAAAAAAAAAAAAAAAAAAGTGAACTCTAGGAAAAATTATCATGTCCCAAAGAGCACACATGTGACATGTGGACACTAAACAAAATGTAATTAAAGGTGAAATTTTCTAATTTCAAGACTGTCCTTGTCTGTTTAGGGTAACAGACATTTTCTTGGCATCAGCTTCCTGGCTCACTCACTCTATTTCCCACCATTCCATTCTGCTGCAGAAATGATGCTTCTCTGATGGAAAGAAGCAACCGAACCCTTCCAGGGAAGCAGGCATGGAAGTTCACAACTGGAATCCCAGCACCCAGGTGAATGAGGTGGAGGGATGGTGGGTAGTAGGGAGTTGTAGCAAATTTGAGGCCAGGCTGGGCTATATAGTGAGTTTTAGAGCCAGGGCCACATAAAAGCTTCTAGGTCAGCCTGGGCCACAGAGTGAAATCTTGTCTCATTAAAAAAGAAAAGAAAACAAACAAACAAACAAACAAACAAAAAACTAAAAAGCCTCTATCTTATATGACTCTGACTTCATTCATGAGGAAAAAAGTTACCAGTAGTCAGTCAAGGTAAATCATTAAGAAATAAAAGGCAGGGCACACATAAAATTGGATCACTCAGCAAAATAGTTCCTAATTTCTGGGACACAAAGCCCAAAGGGACCCTGGCAATCCTGCTAGGAGCCTCTGACTCCTTTCTACATTGAAGTTTATTTATATCAGAAAAGGTTCCGAGCCACCGATTTAGCTGTGGGTTATACAACTGCAGCTAGAACTAAGTCTATTTCACAACAATAGGAAGTAAGTGAAAGCTGAAGGGGAAAAACGACATGGAAGGAAACAAATCCTCCGTACTTCTTTAACATGCAGAAAATCTTTTGCCTCGAAGGAGATGGCCATGCCAGGCACCGGAACGTCATCCTCCTGGGCTGCACTGTATCTGACATTGGTCCGAACTGCAAATGCAACAGGTTTTGTCTGAAAAGGGATGAGAAGAAAAACAGTAAGAAAAGAAACGACAGTGTCTTTCTCCCTTAAGTACAAAGACACCCTCCAAACACTGTTGGAATAACTACTTTTTCACATTGGTTCATCATAACAAAGCCGATTGTTAGTATTCTCAATGAATGTGATAGCTCTCAGCCTCATCCACCCACTTCCAAACTAGAAAAGAAAAGCTATTCTTTTTGAAAGCTCTGAGGGAAGAAAATCCAAGATATATGAATGAAATACGCGTTTCAACCTTACAACAGGCAACAATCTGAAAACTGGACACATACACAATGCCCAATTCATTGGTTTGGGTGGGAAAAAGCAAAACCATAGAAACATCCACCCTACCCTGAATATCCATTTCAACTAAGCAAAAACGATGGATTTCCCAGTGGTACAATGTTTGAGATGGAAAAATAACTAGAGAATATACACTTCAGCCTTAGCAACTATTCATGGCTGCAGGGAATTTTGAAAGCATTGACCTTTTTATCCAACCATTTTTCCTCCTTGAGTTCACTCAGCCACTAAAGATAACATTCATTTAGTCATTGTTCACTCTTCGGTGCTTCTGAAAATTCACAGATAAGTGTCCGGTCTCTATTGGCAATACATGCATATTCAGGACATGGATAAATTAAGGAGGCTGATTGTGTGGCATGCATATTCTGAGACCAGTGGCTATTTTCCCTTCTTGTTTCCTCTCTCCTGGGTATAAGATAAAACAGAAGCTAAGACACCCTGGCCTTATAGGGGGCTCATGGGATGGCAGAGCAGCAGAAAGCGTGATTATAGACCAGTACCAAAATCTGGGTCACAGCGGGACCCAAGAGATGATCTAGACCTTGAGGGCAGCAAAGCTGGGTCAGGCTTCTAGATTGAAAACCAGGATAAGCTCTGAGACTGAGTTCAAGCTACCTTTTTCCCAGCCTCAGACTAATGGGCTTCCCAGGTTTGTCAGAAAAGCTTTATCAGAGTTGAAGATAAGGTGACAAAGAAAATAGATTACATAGACTTGGGGCTATCTCACAGCCCTGCTTACTTATGCTTCTGCAGAGAGGGCTGGGTGTTGTAGCATTACATTTACATCCATGTTTTGATTCAAGGTCATTATTAGGATATCAGGTTGGCTTAGAATCAGAGTGGTCATTCCATCGTGGAACTATGTTACTGTTCTAAGGACTGAATTCTCAGGCCAGTTTCATGGCTCTGGTGTGCTATTCCTGAATCCTTTTCTAACTTGCTTTCCTTCTGTGAGGTACCTGAGGTAGAAGTGCATCATTGAGCCCAGTTTCACTTCTTATGACCCTGTGCCAATATGCCATGTGGGCATATGTTACATCCTTTAATGTTGACTATTAACTTGTCTGTGCTTTATTGCCCTCTTTATGGCAAATAGAACTAAAGGCTTACTACAGATTACCTTTGGGAGTAAACCCAAACAGATCACCAAATCAATAAACACTTCACAAGACAGTAGTAGCACCTCACTCTCCAGGCCATGAAGTAGAAGTGCTTTAAGAATATAAAAGCTGGGCTGGTGAGATGGCTCAGCGGGTAAGAGCACCCAACTGCTCTTCCGAAGGTGATAAGTTCAAATCCCAGCATCCACATGGTGGCTCACAACCATCCATAACGAGATCTGGCGCCCTCTTCTGGAGTGTCTGAAGACAGCTACAGTGTACTTACATATAATAAATAAAATAAATCTTTGAAAAAAAAAGAATATAAAAGCTATGCCTTAGTTACCATAGTGTCTTCAGCCTATTCAGTATTCTTCCAATACTTATGGGGTCGAGAACCAATTACAAGTGTTAAAATCCTCTGTTCTTTTCTTCCAGGTGGTTCTTTGCCTTGTATGTGCATGGCTAATTATAAAATTATAAAACCAAGAGTTTGGGAATCCTAACCACTGACAGGCATTGTACTATGTACTGTGCGTAGATTGTGGCATGCCACTAAGTTGTTAACAGCTGTTCTTCCCAAGTCAAGAAATAGGCTCCAAACACTTTCTCAGAAACCTGGCATGGTGGTTCACATGGGTAACCCCAACCCTTGGGAAGCTTAGGCAGAATGAGAATGTGCTGAAGTCAACTCGGGCTAAAGAGCAAGACCAACTAACTTCATAGGAACAAAGCACACCACAACTAAAATTGTCTCAGGTTGTACACAATGGAGTAGGTGTTCAAGCCCAATCATCTCCCCACAAAGCCCACATTCTTTAAAGCAAAGCAAAGCCAAGGAAATTTAAAGTGCTCTGTTATGGCCATTTCAGGCTACTTAGATGTCTGTGTGGAATTCTGAAGAACTAAAAAGTATATTTTACACAGTGTTAAAAAAAAATTGATCTGTGGGGCTGGAGAGATGACTCAGCAGTTAAGAGCATAGAGTGTTATTGCAGAGGTCCTGAGTTCAATTCCCAGCAACCACATGGTGGCTCACAGCCATCTGTAATGGGAATCTAATGCCCTCTTCTGGTGTGTCTGAAGTGCACTCACACAAATTAAAAAAACCAAAAAGCCTTATACCCCTACCACCCCTAGACAAAGCCGTGAGTCTATACCTTGCTTCTCCCAGTAACTGAGCAGGTTCACAAGGGAAAACTGCTGGTATTCATTAGAAAAGTCACACACTTTCATACTGCTGTGCTTGAATGAACTTGAGGTCTAGTACATCAGCAGTAGTGGTTAGCATTAATTTTCATTTATTTAGTTATATCTTTCTTTTTGATCTCTTTTTTCTCTCAAGCTATAAGGCAGCTAGTTTCATGCAATGAGATTTGAGCAGTTAAAATACTTGTGGTTTCATAGATTCTAAATGTTCCATAGCTACTTAGGGACACCGTGAGGAAGGATATAGCTACTTCCATTCTGGAGAAGAAAATGAGAAAATGAAAGAAAAAAAGAAAGCATGGAAAATTCCTTGCGATAATCAATTTTAAGGGTTAACTAAGGATTTTTTTTTTTTAGTAGCCTGAAAGTTATTTCAGGAACATCATAGCCTTACTTTGCAAGTTGATTTTTTTTGTTTGTTTTTTCAAGACTGATTCTCTGTGTAACTCTGCCTTGGATGCCCTAGCTCACTGCACTTCACAGAGTCCCTTAGATCTCTGCATTGCATCCATATTCATCAATTCTATTTCCTTATAGAGTTTTCATTAGTTTAGACTTTTCATCATTGACTTCTTCTGGAGATGAATACTCCCCATTCTGAGGTGAGTAATGCAGTCACCTGGACATGTTGCTGAAGATCTAAGCCACCTGGTATCACTACCACCCCGTGTTCCTTTAATATAACACTTGGGCTACAGACACAAAAGGATTCTCGAAATATCTCCTAACACTGCCCCAACTGTCCACCTACAGCTGACTCCAGCCCTCTATCCCTCACCTTAGAGACACAGTCTGTCTAGGGTCAGCCACTGACAGATGTGTACACAGAAAGTTAATCTAGCAGGTCATAGTGGATAGTCTTGGATAGCTGTATGGCCAAAGGACTTTTATCTCTAATGGATGCTCCCCTAGCTCTAGAGGAGCTCCTGTGGAGGCCCACCAGAGATGAGCTTAAGGCTTATAACAGGAGCCCTCTCATGTCCCCACAGCCTTCTGCAGGCACTAGGCTTCGCTATCAGCAATTACCACAAGTAGAAGATAATGTTATAGACACTTTTGTTCAGAAGGTAGATCATCATAGAACCATGATACTAGCTCCAGCTTTCTTCCCTGTAGATGACTTAATGAGTTCATATTTAAAATAATTTTAATGAATACAACATGATGTTTATTTTAATTTTACTAAAGCATGCCGTTTGCACAATGCTATTCAATGGCCAAAGGGAATTCCCTGAAGATTAAAAATCTCTAACCATGATTAGTATGCTTATATAGATGTCCAAGTATAGTCTTTTTTATTTACTCTTACAAAGATGGCTTATGTTATGTTAAATTGCAAAGCTTACATTTTTTTTAGGAAGTACCAAATAGTATACGATGAAATTTATACTATGTCTATGATGGGTTTGTCTTAAATATGAACTACTCCCAACTTGTTCTCTTTGAATACATTTAAAGAAAAATATAATCTAATTTCCATTTGATGGGATGATCAAAAAGAGCAATTAAGGGGCTGGAGAGTCATGGGTCAGAGCACTTATTGCTTCTGCGGATTATGCAGGGTTGCTGCCAGTACCCATACTGTGGCTCACAACCATCTGCAATTCCAGGTCCAGAGAATGAAATGCCTTCTTCTGTCCTCTGTTGACACCAGGCACACACATGGTACAGGCCAAACACACACAATAAATAAGTAAATGAATTTTAAAAATTCAAGCTTTTGATCTTATGTGGTGTAATATGCTAGCAGAGATAATTCCTTTAAGTAGTGCAACCTACTTTAAGTAGAGCTCCTATAGAGATAGAGGAGCATCCATTAGAGATAAAAGTCCTGTGGCCACACAGCTATCCAAGACCATCCACTATGACCTGCTAGATTAACTTTCTGTGTACACATCTGTCAGTGGCTGGCCCTAGACAGACTGTGTCTCTAAGGTGAGGGATAGAGGGCTGGAGTCAGCTGAAGGTGGACAGTTGGGGCAGTGTTAGGAGATATTTCGAGAATCCTTTTGTGTCTGTAGCCCAAGTGTTATATTAAAGGAACACAGGGTGGTAGTGATACCAGGTGGCTTGGATCTTCAGGAGGTTTCTAAAGTTAGAGATAAGTAAACAGAGTAGACATGGGGAAGGCTGGACAGCCAAAATAAAACATGATAAGAAAGCCTTGTCTGAGGTCTCAATGACCCATGAATCTTCAATCAGTCCAGCCATTATCATTGTACTAGAGAACATTGTTTGAACAACCAGGGTGTATCAAGGAACCTATCTCCAAAAGCACCTGCTCTCCAGAGTTTACAGTCTACAAAGACAGATCAGGTGTGTCAAATCTTCTAAGAGGCCAAGAAGGTGAAGACCAGAAACCTCTGTGACAGTGAAGTTCAGGACCCAGAGCTTGCTTCTGCATGCTGCCTAAGACCCCAGAGGGAGAACAGGTACTCCAGACAGAAGTGATAAGCTAAGCAATGGAGAGACCTGGATTCCCATGCAGATAGATTCAAACTCAACCACTAGCTCTCTCCTTGGCTTCCTTTGTTTTCTGTGTACACGCTCCTCCCAAATCTCAAACAGCTTCATTTACATTCTTTGCTTATACTTCACCCACTTGCATATCCTATATCTTAGCAACTTTCTCCCAATATTGCTTCTACCATGTCAAGTACACAAACAGATAAAACAGAAAAAGTGAGATGATGTGGGACTATCTCCTGATGTAACAACAACACTCCCTGAGGGGCTTCAGTCAAGAGAGTGGCCCAGCAAACTCAGGCCTGTGGCATTGCCTACTCTTACCTTGGCCACCATGGTTCCATTCAGTATTTATCTCTCTCACAAGGATGTGTGGGAACGATTTAAGTGGAATTAATAGCAGGGTATCTTTAAACAACTGCCTGGCATTTACGCGATTATAAAATGTCTATTCTGTACTTATTTAGAAAATTACACACTGCAAAGAATTTCCAAAGGAGCCTTCTAAACAAATTCGAGAAAGGCCTATTCAAAGTGCTTGCTTACAAGCACAGACAGCCACATTATGCTTTGTGGTAATTAGCAATCATCATTTTATCCTCTGTTCAACAGCTGTGGTCTTTGCTGCATTCATAAGCACTAGAGGACAAAAGGTATGCACATTTTTTTTCCTATTTCACTTTGAGTGTTTCATTTTTCTTGAAACATTTTCTTGAACTAAGAAGACCATCTCCATGATGGAAGCAAACATTTTGCAGAGAGTAAATTAGCACAGAGAATGGTGAGTAGCCATTTCCAAACTTGTAAGCCTGTTTTACTGCCTACTCTCTAGAAACACAGAAACCTTTTTTTTCCCCGATTTTTTATTAGATATTTTCTTCATTTACATTTCAAATGCTATTTCGAAAGTCCCCTATACCCTCCCCCACCCCCTCCCTGCTCCCCTACCCACTTGGCCCTGGCATTTCCCTGTTCTGGGGCATATAAAGTTTGCAAGACCAAGACCCAATGATGGCCGACTAGGCCTTCTTCTGCTACATATGCAACTAGAGACACGAGCTCTGGGGGGTTCTGGTTAGTTCATAGTGTTGTTCCACCTATAGGGTTAGAGACCCCTTGAGCTCCTTGGGTACTTTCTCTAGCTCCTCCATTTGGGGAGGAGCTGACTGTGAGCATCCACTTCTGTGTTTGCCAGGCACTGGCATAGCCTCACACGAGACAGCTATACCAGGGCCATTTCAGCAAAATCTTGCTGGCGTATGCAATAGTGTCTGCATTTGGTGGCTGATTATGGGATGGATCCCTGGCTGCAGCAGTCACTGGTTGGTCCATCCTTTTGTCTCAGCTCCACACTTGATCTCTGTAACTCCTTCCATGTGTGTTTTGTTCCTAATTCTAAGAAGGGGCAAAGTATCCACACTTTGGTCTTCCTTCTTCTTGAGTTTCATGTGTTTTGCAAATTGTATCTTGGGTATTCTAAGTTTCTGGGCTAATATCCACTTATCAGAGAGTACATGTTATGTGAGTTCTTTTGTGATTTGGTTACCTCATTCAGGATGATACCCTCCAGATCCATCCATTTGCCTAGGAATTTCATAAATTCATTGTTTTTAATAGCTGAGTAGTACTCCATTCTGTATCCATTCTTCTGCTGAGGGACATCTGGGTTCTTTCCAGCTTCTGGCTATTTTAAAAGATACTGGATATTTTATAAGGATTGAAGTTTTAATATGTAAAGACTGTGGGACTTTTAAAGTTATTAAGATCTTGGGGATGAATAAGAACTAAGGGTTGAGGCTTACTAGTGATGTGTTTGTGTGTCAAGTTGACAAGGAGTCAATTGTACTGTCTAGGTTTGTGTCAACTTGACACAGCTGGGGTTATCACAGAGAAAGGAGCTTCAGTTGGGGAAGTACCTCCATGAAATCTAGCTGTGGGGTATTTTCTTAATTAGTGATCAGGGGGAAAGGCCCCTTGAGGGTGGAACCATCTCTGGGCTGGCAGTCTTGGGTTCTATAAGAGAGCAGGCTGAGCAAGCCAAGGGAAGCAAGCCAGTAAAGAACATCCCTCAATGGCTTCTGCATCAGCTCCTGCTTTCTGACCTCCTTGAGTTCCAGTTCTGACTTCCTTTGCTGATGAACAGCTGTATGGAAGTGTAAGCCAAATAAACCCTTTCCTCCCCAACTTGCTTCCTGGTCATGATGTTTGTGCAGGAATAGAAAACCTGACTAAGACAGCTTTCCTCTATTATGTCTAGGGGGCACAATCTATCAGTGGGTATCCTGGCCATCTGACTTTACAGTGTTTCTACTCCCTCTTGCATGGTTTTTCCTAAGCTCTGGGTTTAGAGCTTGCATTGCAGATCTATCAGTTGGGGTTGGGCACCCCACAGTCATTTGTTATCTGCATTTCCATTACATGTGTATCTATGTTATGGTGACCATCTGTTGCAAAAAAAGGAGCTTCTTTGATAAGTGAGTACATACTTATATCTGTGGGTTATCAGGGTAGGTATTTAGAGAAAAGATTTTATATTGGTTTAGTAAACAAACATTATATTGTCAAAGGTAGATTCTCTTCTAGGTTCCATGACTTCCCAGCCACAAGGAGATGACTAAGCAGGTTTGTAGTACCAAGCATGACTTCCCTTCTGCTGAGTGAACCTTTAAGTGTAATTAGACAGTTGGTGATTACCTCCATGATAAAAATGACACTGTTCTACCACTGTGGATATCTTACTGGTCCAGTTATGGTGATACATAGACTGAATAAGACTACACTACTGGTTGCCTTTCTCCTTTGACAACTTGAATATCAGCTTCTGATACTATGAGGTTTTCAAGTGAGTTCCACCTTCATATGCCCAGGTCCTATATTTGAAGTGCATGGTATCTTCAGCAATAGGGCCTTACTCCCCAATTCTGGGAGGCAACGAAGGGAAGTGGTAATAGCCCATACTGTTTGGGTGGGTCTCTTGAGCTCCCTTGTCCAACAACATAGGAGGAAATTTCTCCTCCATAGTACTGGGCTTTTTGTTAGATAGTATATTGACCTCAAAGTGACACACCATCATCTCAAGGAGTGTACCTTATTTAAACTATATATTATTTGTAATTTTAGGTAAACCATATTTTAATATTAAAATTCTAATTATAGTATAGACACCTCTTAAATATCACTACAGATCTTTTTTCATACCCGACTCTTGTGCCAAGTACCTTCTTGTTAATTCCCCTTGCATGAGGCCCTTGAGTGGTTGTGGGATTCTCTTCATCATGTTTGAGTACAGGGAAGCACAGACATGATGTCCAAGGGGCAGACCTCAGAACAAGCATGATTGAAAGTTATAGTTACCATCATCCATCTGACTGCCTGAGAAACAGTTTATGTAGGGCCGCAGAGGACAGTCTGAAGGAGTAAGCAATCAGTCACACTGAGAAGCAGTCAAGGATGTCCATCACATTGGCTTTCCTTCCTTCCCCCTTCCCCCTCTTGCTTTGGACACCTGCCTGTTTTACATCCCTACATAAACTCTGTGCTTCTGCTTTTTAGGGAACTTAGAAGTCATCTAGATGGCTAAATAAGCTGAGCTATGTATGAATAGAGATATGTGTAGCCAGTGAAAAAGACACAAGAATGCACCAACTATTTAAAGCGACCAAGGTTAAAAACTGTATGTCGTATGTAACCCTACTTGTTTTTTGTCTGTTTATTTTACAAAAATGTGAACATAATCTCTAAGATGTTGGTTAGATACTGAGTTTCCATTTTAGAGGTTTGTGGTGGTTTGAATATGGTTGGATCACGGAGTGGCACTGTTAGGAGGTGTGGCCTTGTTAGAGTAGGTGTGGCCTTGTTGGAGTAGGTGTGGCCTTGTGGGAGGAAGTATGTCACTGTTGGGGTGGACTTTGAGACACTTCTCCTAGCTGCCTGGGAAATGGTCATTTTTCTCCTGTTTGCCTTCAGATCAAGATGTAGAACTCTTGGCTCTGCCTGTGTCATGCTTGCCTGGAGGCTGCCATGCTTCCCACCTTGATGATAATGGACTGAACCTCTGAGTCTGTAAGCCAGCCCCAATTAAATGTTGTTCCTTATAAGAGCCATCTTGGTCATAGTTTCTCCTTGCAGCATTGGAAACCCTAACTAAGACTGGGTTATTGTAATATAAATAGTTAACTTTTGTAGGTAATTTTTAGAGGGGAAATTCAGATATATATGCTATGAAAAGTTTAACTGAGAGATTAAAGAGATGGTTCAGCACTTAGGGATGCTCACTGTTCTTGCAAAGGATCTGAGTATTCATAGCAGGTAGCTCACAACTATCTGTAACTCTAGCCTCAAAAGATCTGACCCCTTTTCTAACCTCCATGAGCACCTGCACACAGGTGCAATCCCTCCTCCACACACAAGAATGAACATGTAAACAAAACAACATCAAGAACCTGGAAATATAATACACAATGGAAAAGCTCTATAACAAGTGGGCAGTAAATAAAACTAAGTGTTATTTTTAAACTGAGAACTTGTGTAACTTTACAAAGAACCATGAAACAAGCTTTACATGTCTCTGAGATACTATCCCATATAATCAGAGACTAAGTAAAAAGAAACGAAGTCTAAACTCTTACAAAAGAGGCTGTGATCTCTTTTGGTGGTGACCCAGAACATGTGCTTTTATAAAAAGAAAATACACAACAACAACAACACAACAACAACAACACAACAACAAGCAAGAAATCTCTGAGCTTTTTATGTATGTGTTGTATGTGTACACATTTGCATGAGTGTGCATGTGCACATGCATGTGTGTATGTGAAACAGTGATTTAAAGACAGATCATGAGTTGGGGTAAGGGAAGAATTAGGAGTAGAGCCAGAGGTGGCAGAGATTTAAATGAAGTCCTCATGTACAAAATTCTTCAAAACACCACTTTTTATTTTTTTAAAAAATCTTATTTCCTTTGACAAATTCTTAGATGAAAAGGTGTTTACATCTGGAAAAACTGACAATTCACTAATTGGCAAGACAATCATGGAGGCTAAGCACATCTGTGTTCTTACACCTCCTCAGCTTTGGGTGTTAACATGACAGAATAGGTAAAATTTGTGGATTCTCTTTTCTGTAATTGAGCTTTTAACATTTGGCAGAATAGGGGCAGTTATTAAGTTATTTCCACTGAACTTCAGAATTTGCTAATTAAGTGTCTCTTACATATAGGGAACATTCTTGGCAAATGGGAACACAGAGGCCTACAAGAGAAGAATTGGTTTATGCTGACCTGCCAGTACTTCATTGGAGAGAAACAATGATCTCTGTTCATTGTTCATATTTGTGTATGTTTTCCAAAGGAGACATTTGAAAAATGATTAGTATGCACAAGTAACAGATACACACAGGGGCTGCCTTCCCCTCAAGGTCAGGGGTACCAATCACTTAATGACCAGGCTGGCAACATTAAAAAGAGAAAATATAATCTTATACTTCCATTATTACTAATTTTAATAATCTAATAATAACGTTTATAATCTTCAAATAAATGAAGTATTAGTTAAAACTGGCATATGTTCATAAACTTACCAAAGTGAGAGGTGGGTCCAGGTGTCTTTGGGGGAATAATGCATCTATATTCTAGATTTGCTTCTACAGCTTAGAGGCTGTTTAAAACTCCTTGTTGGAAAGCACCATCAGAACCAAGCGCATAGTATTTTCATGCCCTTTCTGTTTGAGAAAAAGTTACCTTTCTGAAACAGCATGGAGCCGTTCAAGGCCAAGTTAAATCGACAGAGCAAGTAGATGATCAACTTGACAGATAAACTTTTAAAGTTAAAAACATTGCTTGAGGGGCTGCACAGCACTGCCCATCTGTCCAGCATCACCTGGAAGGCACAGAGCAGTAAATAACTTACTTCTAAAAGCAGGAAAGGTGCCACCCTATCAACTTTTCAAAATAGAGATAGTTTGAGCATGTGGGGGTATTCAACTTTGTCAGAGGAAGCAGACCTGAGAACTTACCAAACATTGCAGACTGAGGAAGACTATAGCACCATTACCTCAACTCTACAATGAAGAGGACACTTGGACCACATTGGTGATGGCCTCTCTGTCATCTGACCACCCAGCTAATGACAAATGGACTGACAGGAAGGAAACTGCCCAGGGACCTCAGCCTGGCTCATTTGCCATGGCTAACATGGCCTGCCTTATTTGCTATTCATCTGCCCTGCTGTTGGACCTTTTGCAATTAGTTCTCTGCAGCTTTCGTGGTCCTGCATTATATCATGGTTGGTTTTAATGTCAACTTTCCACAAATTAGAATAACCTGAGTAGGGAGTCTCATGTGAAGAATTGTCCTGATTGCCTCAACTGAAGTGGGAAAGTCCACCCTGATTATGGGCAGGCCCTACTGGCAGCATCCCGTGTTAATGAGAGTATTTCAGAAGGAACTTTATTTTGCCTTTGGCTTGCTTGGCCTTCCGACTTTATACAGAGCTGATTATCCCATTGCTGCTGCTGCTGCTGTTTTCTTGCTGATTGCAGAACCAGTATTTCCAATCTTCCATTGAGGAGAAGGGGCCACTACCTCTCCAAGAACCTTTGAACTCCTCCTGCCAGACTAGGACTACTGTTGAACCCTACCTTGCAGGTTGAATGACTACTGGTTATCACCACCCCAGTGAAATACATCTATTTTGGAACTCTTCTAACTGTTGAAGCACCCATCCCCTAGCATCAAAAATTGGGGTCTCAGCATCTCAGGAGTGGTTTGACCATTGTTACTCTTTAAAGCTCACTTAATAAATTGTCACACAAGCTTACATACATACATTCCATCCTCTTGGTTGTGTTTCTTTAAGGAACTCTTTACTTAAATGGACCAATGGCCTAAAAGCCACAGGTGGACTGAAATGTTCTGGATGGGAACGTTGGCTTGATCCATAACACCCGTGGAAGTTTCTGGTAAGGAATTTTACATAGCAAACCTACTGGTGTCTACCATTCTGAGAATGCAGGGCAAATGACCGGCAGATGATTATCTATCCCCAAAGTCCCTGATTTTCTATCCTCTGAAACCCCAAGCCTCCTGTGCCACATGTGCACAGACTGACCTTACACCCTTGGGGAGACTGCAGCTCTTCAATTGTTGGAGATGCATGTCTGCTTTCTTCTATTTCCAAGTCAACTCCATCTATCCTGACTTAATAGTAACCAATGAAACCCAGATAGCTTGAGAATGTGTCATTAATAAACTCTGACATTGTAGAAGAGATAAACATGTCCATCTATGCATATATCATATAACATTCTCATGATACATGGACATCACACAAAATTTATTTTTCTTCTCTTAAAAAGAAATGTTTAAAGCGCACACTGAAGGAGTTACAGAGATCATGTGTGAAGCTGAATCAAAAGNAGTTGGCCATCATTGGGAGGAGAGGCCCCTTGGTCATACAGACTCTATATGCCCCAGAACAGGGGAATGCCAGGGCCATTACGTGGGAGGGGGTGGGTAGGGGAGCAGGGCGGGGACGCGGGAGGGTAAGGGAAAATTTCTGGATAACATGTGAAATGTAAATGAAGAAAATATCTAATAAAGAGAGGAAAAAAAATTATAAAAGCCAAAAAAAAAAAAGAAATGTTTAATATTATTCCCAAATTTAAGCAGACTTCTAAAATTTCTCCCTGTAATATGTGACAAAGAGTTTAGAGAACACAGCAACAAAAGCTGGATGAAGAATTTACTCCCTCATTTCAAATAACCTGGACCTGTCCTTAAAGGCAAGTATTGTCTGTACTGCCTCTGTTTAGGCTAATAACCTAAGGAATGTGTGTTCAAGCAGGAAAAGACTTCGAAGAGCGTGTTTTGTTTGCTTTCTCTTGTTTCTTCCTTCCTGTGTCTGCCTTGTGGGAGGACCCCCTCTGAGTTCCAGAATAGCTATTTATATTGTTAAAACTTGTTTTTCTGATGATGGCATTGAACATGGGGCCCAGCTGTGCTCTGCATACAATACTAGCCAAGGAATAGCTACTGATAGTCCTGCATGGATATTTTAAAAATCCAATAAAATATTTGACTTCTTCCAGTACTTACTCATAATTGACTTAAAACTATACATATTTATAAAACCCAGTGTGCTGTTTTGATACATATACACAATGTGTAACAATTGAGATAATTGTCCCTATCACCTGGAACATTTATTGCATTGTGGAGGAACTCCTGTAATTGCTTTGAAATAGACAATACCTTATTGTTAACTATAGTCACCCTACTGTGCAATAGAATCAGATGTAGAAAAATTTTCAGTCTAGATCTGCAAACAAGAAAAGAATGAAGAAAAACAGAACCCTTGTTACAAAAGAAAATCTTCACAAAACCTATTTTGTAGCAGCATAGGCATGAGTCTTTCAAAGCAGATGACAAATGGCTTATTGTAGGTTTAAGATTATCATTTATCCTTCCTATCATATGATGGCTTCAGGCTTCTCTGTTCTGGTTTAATATAAAATTTCCTGTTTCACATTTCTAGGTTTATCTGTTTTTGTGTTCCTGTGGTCTTCCTTAAACTTAAAACTGGCCACATTTGTGTCCATACTGTATCTCTCTGTGGTGGTTTGAATATGCTTGGCCCAGGGGGTGGTACCATTAGAGGTGTGACTATGTTGAAGGAGGTGTGTCACTGTGGAGGTGGGGCTCTGAAGTAATATCTATGGTAAAGATATGCTATCCAGTGTGAGACACTGGAGTCTCCTTCTGGCTACTCTCAGATCTAGATGTAGAACTCTCAGTTCATTCTTCAGTACTGTGTCTGCCTAGACACTGCCATGCTTCCTGCTATGATGATAATGGACTGAACCTCTGAACCTGTAAGCCAGCCCCAATTCAATGCTGTCCTTTATAAGAGTTGCCTTGGTCATCATGGAATCTCTTCACAGCAATGGAAATCCTAACTAAGATACCCTCTCACTGAAGAGAAGAATATTAGAGGTGGATGACATAGAGGCACCCCCCCCCCCCACCAAATACCACCATGCTGGGGTTCCTGCTATGGTTATTATCTTATTTTAGGAGCTGAACAAGGTTTCTAGTTATGGATCACAGATTTAACACCAAGTGGCTACACGAACATACTATCTGGTTTTCAATGCATACTTTTTAATCTAATGCATCCTAAGAGAGTGCAGTTTTGTTCATGAACTTGATGTTTAAGCAAGCTACTGTTCCTCGAGATCTAAGCCACTTTGTGAAAGTGAAACTAAATGGAATTAACAGCTCTTTTCACAGTGCATGGTGGAAGGGGTATCGTAAACAAAGAGTAACCATTAGTATATGAATGTGGCCTAAAGGTAAGCATGTGTTGCAGTGAGAGCATTTTTGGTATATGCCCCTGCTTCTTAATATAATTCCTAAAACTCTTAGATTCTTCAAAGTGCATAGTCTTCTTGTATGCTAATGAGATAACTACTGGCTAGTGGCCAGGCCTTCAAGTTAGTCTCAAGATCAAAGATGCCGGAGTACCCAACCAATAATTTGGGGATTAGAGCTTTTGGCACCACCCAATAATAACCATAGTAGATAAAGTGGATTTTAATTGATAGAGACCAATAATCCAATCTATGATAAAGGCACCCTGAGGATGGAAGCTCTGTCCCTAGTCCCATGGACTTACTTTATACATCTCTCCCATATCATTCTTACTGAATTAAAAACAAAATTAACAAATTGGTCATCTCTGCAGTAAACTAGGTTCTGTAGCTGCATGAGTCATTCTTTTTGCTTTTTGTAATTAAAGATTTATTTTTTATGTATACAGGTATGTATGTATGCATTCATGCCTGCAGACCAGAAGAGGACATTGGATTATGAGCTGCCATGTGATGGCTATGAATTGAACTCAGGAATTCTGGGAGAGTAGCCAATGCTCTTAACCACTGGGCTATCTCCCCAACTCTCTATGAATCATTCTTACAAATCATTGCATCCAGGGAGCAGGTATAGAAACCTCCAATGTAGCCAAATTAGATAAATAGTGTCTAACTTGGGGACCCACTGCTTTGGACTGGCATCAGAAGTGGAACTAATCCGGAGGGACTGATCCCTTGAACAAGAAGGTATTTGAAAACTCTAAGTCAAGAAAGTCAGAATTTCATAACATTATAGGACTCTGAGCTCATATTCACAGAAAATGAAAAAAAATGCTTGGAATATAGTAGGAAAATTATTAGAAGTGGTATCAGGAGTGCTGGTATGAGACATGCTGAGAATTGTAGGAGAATAGAAAAGACATCTCACTGCCAGCATCCTATCATTTAACACGGGGATAATGTAGTCAACACTAAATCTGATCCTCCAAAAGGCATGTCAGGGACTTTACTGCACTTCCCAGCTAACAGCTTATCCACCAAGGCCTTCTCCCTGGGAAAGGTGAGCTTCTACTAAGAGCTGGAACAAGGCGGTCACAATTCCCAGAGGGCAGTGAGGTACACGGAATTCTTACCTCTGTGCATTTTAAACAATGCACACTAATTGATTTGTGTCATCTTCATCACCCAATTAGAGCCAGGCTTGCTGCTATGCCTCATATGCCATAAGACTAGGGTCCATGATCACGGAGAGCCAGCCATCCTTTGGGACCCTGGCTTCTTTGTGTACTAGACAACATGTACCCAACTGTCCCAATATACATTCATATTCAAATTTGCAAAGTTCCTCTATTCCAACGTGAAAGCTCCTTCTACCCCAAATTATAATTTTAAAAGTCCCCATTCCTGTGTAAGCAATTTCAGCACAATGTCTTGAGCTATCATGTTTCATAATCTTCATTATTACAGTAGAGCTAGAAGGGCCCTTTGCCAGAGAAAGCAACCCTCTCATTTTAAAGATGAAACACTGCAGCCCAGCAATTTTTTTGTACCTTGCTCAAGGTCACGAAGAACAGCGTGGCAGCAGGCTACACCCTACACCTGGGCTCACATCTCTTCCAGCTCTGTCTCCAGTTACAACCAACCCTGGTTCTGATATATGCAAAACACAACTGAAAGCTCAGCAAATTATTTTTACCTTTAGGTGGTAGCTTTTAATTGCTACTTTACAGTCAGATAAAAAAGGATATATATATAATTTTTTTTTTAAGGAGGCAAGAAGGACTATTATGTCAATCTTGTTTCTCACTTTGGCTATTTAAAGCCAGCCACGTTAGTTATCTGTGTGAACGGTAGAGGAAGGCACACATTTCTGGAATCACTTCCCAGCACACCAGTGCACCAGATGAGTATTGACTGATGGCTCCAGACACTAATGAGTCCAGAGCCTGTTCCTTGGAAAACGCACTGCATGCGTCATTAAGGCTATTTTCAGCCTTGCTGTCTTGAATTGAATGTCAACCAGTCCTGGTGATTCTGAATTTAAACGGGATCTCGGGGAGGGGAGGAGAAAGTGAATGTTATTTCCAGGGCTTGGATAGTTGACAGAATTTTTTAAAGGCTGTATTACATCTATGGGTATTTGTAAGACTCTTTTCAAGCCCTTCGAATGATAACCCAAATATTACCTTTATACTGACTGATTCATATTTGACTAAGTAGAAACACTGCTGTCTGAACCACATATTTATTTTGACGGCGGCAGATAGATTCTACCATTCTATGCTATTCTGTGGTTCTTTTGAGAGATGGTGGAATGTTTAAGAGGCAAGATACTGAGGAGAGAGTGAGGTCATTAGCGCCATGCCCTTGAAGGAAAGAAACTTCACTGTCACAATTTGTTTACTTCCCAGCTGTCAGGAAGTGACATGCTGTGCTCCTTGCACCAGTCCCCAAACCAGAAGCTGAGTACACCTAGACCTTTCTTTTCTTTGATTCTCTTAGGTCTTGTTCATGATTATGGCAGCTGCAAGCTGATTAACACACACACTGAATGCAAATAGTTTGTGGCATGTGTGGGAGGGGTAGTTTGTATATGTGGTACACACATCAGTGTACACTACTATGCATGGGCACTCTGGTGGCTTCCTTTATCACTCTCTGCCTTACTGTTCTGAAAAAGAGCATTTTTGCTGAATGGGAAGGCCACCATTTTGTTTAGACTGCTTGGTTAATGAACTCTTGGGATCTGCTTGTCTGTGTTTGCAGTGTCAGGAGTTACAGCTATACTCTGACATGCCTACATTTTTATTTGGTGCTTGAGATTTGAACTCCGGTCCTTGTGCTTACGGTACAAGTATTCTTCCACACTCACCATCTCCTTAGTTGGATGGTACTTTTTAAAAAGTGGAGCTAGACACCACTTGAAAGGAACTCTACTAGAATTGCTGTATCAAAAACCATGGATGCCTGTCACTGAGGTCATCAAAACATCACAGTTGATTTTCACTGATGTCTGCAAGAACCAGATACTGCTGACAGCCCTGCAAATGCTGTAGAACCATTTTAACAACTCACAAAGTTCTGAAATATATATCTGCAAGAAAAGTCATGGGGTGTGTGCATATTCACATGTTTTCTCTTTTTAAATACTCCCCTCCTGTTTGCTTGCTTTCTTCCTTCCTTCCTTCCTTTCTTTCTTCCTTCCTTTCTTTCTTTCTTTCTTTCTTTCTTTCTTTCTTTCTTTCTTTCTTTCTTTCTTTCTTTCTTTCATCTACCTATCTCCTATCTACTTATGCATCTATCATCTGTCTGTCTGTCTGTCTGTCTGTCTGTCTGCCAATCTTGAGGCAGAATCTCATATATTACAGCCTAGCCTTAAGCATACTATATAGGCAAAAAGGACCCTGAATTCCTAATTATCTTGCTTCTACCCCTCAGGTGCTGGGACAACAGACATGTATTACCACTCTCAACTCAGAATTTACTGTCTAACAATGATACTCAATTTTTGCTTCATGGCAGATCTGACCAGTAGGATGAAGCTTGTCAAAAATGAAAAAAACAAGTCCTACCACCACTTGACAGCAGAGATTACTACAGTAAGGTAAACCAAGGTAGCTGCATTATGAATCAAGCTACATAGACTATTCAGAAGTATATAGACTAAAACCAAAACTACTAGAGATTTTCTTGTAAGCCCCCAGTATCTACAGATGGAACAAAGAATCGTAAGCTAGGGAGATACATTCATGGTAAACACAATTTTGAATGAGACATACATTTAATCAAAGACTTAATATTCAGCTCTCAATTCTGGAAGCAACATTAGTGTGAGGGGGAGCTGGAATTTTAGAACCAAGTTAGACAGGGTAGTAAGAGGGTTTAGAAAAGAGCAGAACTGAGACCTCCAGATTCAGTTGGTTAACTGGCGTTAAAGAAGCCAGAAAAGTGACGGAGGCCAGGAAGCCATTCAATGAATATAGAAAAGGCCAAACGTGGCAGTGGCACAAGAGCGCTACAGGAAATGGACTGAGTGCCATGAAGGATCCAGGAAGAGCCGACTCTGAGAGGAGGTGATACTGCGGCTTAGCAACCCCAGAGCGTGACATGCAGCTCAGCAGAAAACACGTGTAGGGGTTATGCCGATGCTGGGTGGCAGGTGCACAAGAGAGGTTTATCCATCAGAAAACATCTGTACGACATTTTATAACTCTGCCCAGTCCTCTTCCCCGTGTCCCCTGTGCTCATTCCTTCTTCCATCCTTCTAGGTTGTTTGAGATACAGTCTCACTGTGTACTACCAGGCTAAGAACTTGCTCTTTCGATCAGGCTGAGCAAGAATTACCAACAGTCATCCCAGTTCAGCTTCCTGAGCTCTCAGGTTTCAGCCACCATGCTTGCCTTCAGTCATTCCTTCCTTATCTAAGTTATAAAACAAACATTTTAAGGTCCTTCTGAGTTACAAGGTCAAACACTTTCTGGCAGGGACATTGAGTGGTACTGTTCCCACTTGGCAAATGAGGAAAATCAGATGGCATCCCCAAAGCAGATGGGCATGTGTAGTAGAGAAGCTAGCCCATAATTGCAACTCCCCTACCCCATAATTTCTGCTCCAATTTTAGACTTTGGTTAACTCACACACTGGAGGAAGTGGAAAAAGCCAAAGGCTTTAACCATGGGCAGTTTAGCAAAGACTACTGGCATCTGCATAATGGCTTCCTCTCTTGCAGCAAATAACAGTTATAAAAAGAATGAATCCTTAATGTGTCAAGGCAGATATTTTTATAAAATTCTGTGAGAAAAAGATAATTGGTTTTTATCATGTGTAAATAATTCCTTAATTTTAAGGCCTTCTAGAAACAGTTGTATGAAGACTCCTTCCATATTATACCACATCTGGACATCTGTCCGGGTAGTGTGGGCAGGTTTGGAATGGCGCCTGCCATCATATCTCTGACAATGTTGGTTTGGCTCACGTACTCTCACCCTCTGGGCTTTTCAGGTGTACCTCTGTGACAAGATCCAGGTCCATTAGTGGGAGAAGATGGCTCCCCTTCATCCTTTTATTTATAAAAGGCTATCCTTTTATCGTTTTATTCTGCCACCAGCATCACCTTCTGTTCCTAGCAGTCAACAAGAAAGAATTTGAATGTTGAGGAGAGGAAATCCTGTGAGGATGAGATGAAAGGATTGTACAGACTGGGTGTCCTAAGATTTGAAGAAGGGATGCTTTGCCTGTGAACAAGCTGATCCAAGTCCAGTGGAAAGGAAAACCTGTGACGAACACTGTAAACTATATTGCTACAGGGTCTTTGGAGTGCTGAAGAGATTAATGTTTAATTATTTATGAAAAATTATAACTATGCAATATTATACACCCATGCTGAAACTGAGACAGCATTTTGAAACAATGAAACTGAGTAGAGCAATTCATTAAAAAAAAAAAATCTACTGCTGGTTGTAAACCAATATATGCCTTGAGTCTCAGAACTCAGGAGGCAGAGAAAGGTGGATCAGTGTGAGTCCAAAGTCACCTTGGTGTGTATAAGGAGGTCCAGGCCAGCTACGTCTACAAAGGATGACCCTGTATCTAAAAAGTAACAACTGATTTATTAACTAATTAAAATTCAGCAATTAAGAAGTATATTGACATAATTCTTTGTCCTCTGAGGTCAGACTAGCATTTCAGCCCAAGAAGATATTAACTATCTTTTATTAAAAATCCTAAGCTGAGTTTTGAATTTATAAAAATCCATTTGTGATAGTATGACGTTCTTTTCATTAATTCATTTCTTTTTCACCTCGACCGTTTTGGCTGGCTCAGGCATCTGGCTTCCATGGACGAAGACAGAAATGCATTTTTATAAGCTTATTTCTAGGAAGTGATTACTAAGACGAAGCTTTTATCTTTAAATGCTCATGGTTAACTAACATGCATAGTATATGCATATTATTGATTATGGTTAACTAACATGCATATTATATGCATATTATAAGATAACAGGAAAACAGGTTGAGCATGTTTGCATTTTTTTTAACAACAATAAATGGAAGACCTTCAACCTTAGGACCCTATTACTCGTCAGATGGAGTAATTAGTATGCAAGTAGAGATTTATTCAAATGCAATCAACCACTAACCTTGTTCTTCTTGATGACCATATATTACTCACAAGATATGGGTAAGACTTAAAGATTCCTAGTGTAAATCATGCAAGACCTGTAGCACTTGGTGAACGGATGTAACTTCCACCTCAGAGAAGCCAGCAGGCCTCTGCTCCTCGGGCTTGAATGCAAAGTACGTAGGTAAAACTGGGACTGCCTCTTCTTTTTAGTAAGTCACCTCATGAACCTGACATTTACAGGAGTGGGATTTGGAGCTTTCAGAGTCTTTTGGGAGTTTGGTAGAAGTAAGCAAAAGTACCTTGGGACATCTACAGTAATTTCTTATAGAACTCATGCAGTCCACTATCCTTGAGGTTGCTTTTGTCTGATTTTACCCAGGGGCTTCCTATGTACCCTAGGTTGTCGTCTAACTCAAATTCTTTCTGTTTTAGTTACCAAGCATGGGGATTGTAGCCATGCACCACACCATGCGACTTTATTTATGTTTCTTTATTTGTAATCACCATGTGCCTGGCAAAGCTATGTTGTTACAGATTTCTAAGGGCAGAATTTGTCTTCCTAACTTAGCTTCTGAACTCACTGGATCCTTTTATTCCATCCGTATAAAAGAAACATGGAAGGGGTTGTCATAAGAATACAGTAGGGACCACTTGAAGCTGAGCCAGGAGGATGTCAACCTCAAAGCCAACCTGGGCTAAATTACATAGCAAAAAGACAATGGTCAAAATTTACAGTCTGGAGAAAGTTGTGATCTTGTAGAGGACACAGTCACACAAGCAATCGTAACTCACAGCACAAAAGAATGAAGTATAGACCTGGAGAGATGGCTCAGAGGTTAAGAGCACTGACTGTTCTTCTAGAGGTCTTAAGTTCAATTCCCAGCAACCACATGGTGGCTCACCATATGGAATCTGTATGGGATCCAATGCCCAGTTCTGGTGTGTTTGATGAATGAAGGGGTTTCTGGACTATGTCCGAGGAAGGAGCTCCAAAGTGGGAAGCCACTTGAGATGGATGACAAATAAATAGGGTTCCTTGCTCGCAAGCTGCTGCGACTGAGTGAACACCAGTAACTTATTCTCTAGTTACTGTTACTGCAGCCCTCCCATTCTTCCTCCCAGGGAGGGCCTCACCTCATGTGTCTGCTACTTGGACTGTCACCAACGCCGTAGACTATATTGTTACAGAGTCTTCAGGGGCAGTGAAGAAGTTAATGCTTACTTCATGAAAACTTCTAAACATGTGCATACTATACATGCCCCACGAAACTGAGTTCCATACAGTGTAGTAGTATCTCTTACTTTATGTTAATCTGCACACTTTCTGCAGGTCTTACAGCCAGACTGGAATTTCACCCAAATGTGACCTGTGTGGGCTAGGACCCATCTTACAGTCACCATTGCCTTCTAGGACTTGGTATATGTTAGACACGAGTTATTTCTTCGTCAGTTTCAAAAATCTCAAAAGTAGATTTAAAGTTTTCCAGAATGCAGATGAAAGTTGCACATGAAGATTTGGCATCACTGACTGTATATCAGTGCTGACCCAAATCAATAAATACTGAAATGTCATCACAAAAGGAGAAGGCAGGACAGACTTAGCATTTAAGTCGTGAAATTCACAAATATCTTACTTCAAGCTTTTCAATTTAGGAGTCCTCTATTCATCCTATTCCACTTAAAGCATTGCTTCTAGATAACCGGGACATTAGTTTGAGTTTATTTAGGCTTGCTTCCATGGAAGCTAATTAACACATATTTCTAACTGTTGTTATATGACTAGCCATTGTTAATTAACTTTGTCCCAGCACCATTAAGCAAGTTTTTCTTTTTAAACAGAACATTATGAAGTCCCATGAAAATGAGGGCATTTGGTAATATGCATAAAGGTTTCCCCAGTTACAGACTACAAAGGAGTCTGATTTTCTTCTCTCTGCCAATACCAGGACAGACCTCTTTGGTAAGACTTTCATTTAACTCAAACATTAGTGGCCATGGTCGGAATAACAAACCCCATTTAAAGGACAGGAAAGACAGGTGAAATGGATTCCCACTTCAGTGCCCATGGGCTAAACCATGTGAGTGGCTAGGAGGTTTTATTTGTCCCTTTGGAATTCTTGGCTCCATAGACTATCAAGGAGTGTGTGAGATAAGTAATGCCCAGGGAGGGTGGGTGTCATCTGATGTGTCTGTCAAGTGTTGTCACTCTCTCACTGGGTTTCGATAACTGAAGATTAAGTGCCAAAATGTCCGCCAGTGAACCCTTTCTAAAGCAGGTAGACGTGGAGGTTTATCTTGAGTACATGACTGGAAGGGACACAGGCACTGTGCTTGCTTCTATGTGTATCCTGTGAATGATAATGAAGTGTGGTATGGAGCAGTGAAGAGACAAGAGACTCATGCCTGGAGCTGTAAGGAGAGCCAATAAGAGGTCTAAGAGGCCAACCTAAATCCAGTGAGCAGATATTCTTATTCTTCCATCGATACATTTTTCCTCACTGCTAGTATACATTTCTATCAATTCAAGTACAATGACAGACATCTACATACTCAGCCAGTGTTTATCTAATGAACTTGGATATCTTGGTCCCAGTTGTCTCTACCTAAGGACACCCAAGCATATCCTGGTGACCCCACAACTCCCATTTCAGGAAGGATGTACGAATAACTAGTTTTCCTAGCCTTCCCATTGTGTTTGACATTATCTTTGTCCTTTCTACTGTCCACTGACCACCACAGTTGTGTGTCCTATTTGCTACTTGCTTTGAAATAGATTCCTTCTCCTCCAGGCTCCACTATCCCTTGACAAAATACAAATATGGTTTGTTTTCTCCAATTTTGTTTCTTTGTCAATTTAAAAAGGAGCAGGCAGAGAACAGGTAAGAGATGAGGGCAGTGGAGATTAGTGTCACATTATAGGTATGATAATAGAATATATTCATGCTGGGACCATCATAGAGAAGGGGAAGCCAGGAATGAGCACATTGAGAGTAAATCAAGAACTCTGATGTGCACAAGTTCATTTTGAGGTCCATGTGACTATACCATGAATATCAAGGCCATATGGGCATAAAACCTGAAACTCTGGATGGCAAGTACAACTAGAGAAAAATTTATGAACCATGTTCTAAGTTAAGATTTTAAGTTGTTGAGATTTTTTTTAGTAATTTATTTATTTTTATATTATGCACATTGGTATGGTTTGGCCTGCAAATATGTCTTTGTGAGGTTGTCAGATCTTGAGGCTATAGACAGTTGTGAGCTGCCATGTGGGTGCTGGGAATTGAACCAGGGTCCTTTGGAAGAGCAGTCAGTACCCTTAACCACTGGGCCATCTCTCAAGCTCCAAGATGTTGAGATTTTAAGCGGAGGCTAAAGAGCTTGCATGCCTTTACTGTCCCCAGTTTTTTTGTTTTTATCAAGGGTTGTCCAGAGAACATGATGTCACAATAGCCAACAGCTGAGAGTGTTTCAAGTTGGAGAGAGCAAGTGATTATTTTGAATGTTGCTGACAGCTTAAGCGAGATCAGGCCCAATTTATGACTTATTTGACAGCCCAGAGACTGTTGGTGACCTTGATTGGATACTTCTGTTAGAATTTAGGGTAGCATCTAGATGTGACAAGGCCAAGAAGGGAGAAGCTATGTGGGCCATCCTCCTGTGAAAGGTCTGACTGGAAGAGAGTGGGGATTCATAGGCCAAATCAGAAAATGCTGTGATATAGGGTTGTATGCTTTTAGAATGGCTATGTGGATTGTCCAGAGATGGCAGCCTGGATGTTGGAGGAGAGGGAACATGAGCAGGGATCCAGGAAGATGAAGGATAGAGAAAACTATCCTCAGAGGAGGCTGCTCCTATTCTAACTGCATACCATGAGATTGGGGAGCAGAGGAACATAGTGCATAGGACGTTTGATTGGGGCACAGAGGAATACAGTGCACAGGATGTTTGTGGAGAAGGGGACACAGAGGATGGACTATGGTATGGTGAGAGTGTGGCTACCTGTGAACAACACTCTATGTGGAGAAGTCAAGTGGGAATCAAGGAAGGACTAGACAGTTACTTTTCATGGTTTTAAAGTGAAGAGGCAAACTAAAGATGGGAGGTGAAGTTTGAAGAGAAGGTAAGGAAATCATTTCAGATCACATGAAAGCAAACTCTAGTTATATATGCTTTATGAACAAGCTCCTATTTATCTGCTTTTGGTAGGCCCTGTGAAAGATACTTTTAGATACTTTGATCATTTCTTATATTGAATATTCTGTCCTAGGAGCCTTAGAAAATTTGGAAAGAAAGATTGGGTATCAAGTCTACTGGGACTAGTCGTAGCAGGGAGAAGAGAGGCAAGGTGAACTTTCCATTCCATAGAACTGGGTAAGGTGGTGCCTGGTGAGTAAAGGAGTGTCTTTTCTTGCAGTGAGTATATATCAAAAATGGGGAGGAAGAGAAACAGCATGCATCTCCCCAGAGCTCCAGAAAGAGTTCAGTATGTGGAGACAACTATGTCTTTTCAGAGACTGAGTGAACTTTCTTCTGGGGCAACAAAAGGTAGATTGGGATCTTGTAATGTGTCATGTTTGAAGAGTTACAGACCTTTAGCAGGGGTATGATCTCAAAATATACAATACATTTCCCATGGGGGAAACATGGACTCTGGATTTGGAGAGAGTGAATGAATAATATCATACAAAGTAGGTAAATCCTAGGACAAAGTCAGTCCAGGGTGACGCATCTGTCACAGATTCATTCTGGACAAAACTCAAAACCTCAGTAGGAAACCCTAGAACCATGACCATGAGCAGAGGGTCTCTATAAGTAAAGATAACTGCAGAAGAGTCTCAGTGTAGGAAGGAGGAATCACACCGAGAGAAAATGGTTTCAAAAATATCATGTTCTGACCAAAAGAAATGCCTCCTTGAAGTGTGTTGTGAGGGGCATGTCCAGAAGATGTGTGGCGGGAGAGTAGTCAGTGGTTAGGTTCAAGATGTGGTATACATATGTGTGAAGCCAAAGCATCAATAAAAGACATGAAAAGTCATTTTATGGGTATTCTCTTTTTCAATGGATGTTCTTTATGTATGAAATATTTGACTCATAACTGGGTCTTAAATTTTATGTAATTTCATAAAAATAAAATCTTAGGGGAAGTTCCAAGTGATATTAATGACATCATTCATTTGGGTACATTCAATATGTATTAAGTGCCTATGGTTTTCAGTATACAATCCTATTTTCATGGAGTTTACACAATATGTCAGAATAATTACAGGAGAATTTCCCAAATACAAATTGTCAGCCAGGAAAAAAGAATCAGAATAAAATTTTCCTAACTTTTCACTTACATGATACTTGATATTGACAAATTTGTTTCTTGTTCTTCAGCTGAGAGGTTAATATTTTTTTATCTCCAGTGAGTATTAATGGGAAAATGTTGATTCATTTGTTGCCATGCATATTAGTAAATTTTATTACTTATTTTCAAACACACCTCAAGTTCTCACATAGAACAGGATACTGCGTATTTTGAAAGGAGCTATCTCATGAGTATCAGAGGATAAGAGGCTGATGAAAAGATCTTCCTCACTGTCATCAGCACGGCTCTAGCATAATGGCTCAGCAAAACATATTTGTATTCAAGAGCAGTAATCATATAAAACAATTAGCCATGCTAAGAGCAAGTAAATATGCTAAAAATAAGTTGTATTTTGTCTTTTTTTAAAAATTTGGCTCTTTAAATATGTTGTTTGTCCTAAAGATAGTTTCTGTGAAGGATTTCTAGTGTGGCAGAGAGATCCGGCACACATTTAAACAAGCACTACAAATAGTCCCCAGCATTTTCAAATGAGTGAACCCAGATAATTGTGTATGGTCTAAGAAACAATATCTGTTTTCTGAATATAAGTAATAGACTTTCACTTGAAACTTCTTGGAGATCGTTTGGACACTCATGTCCCCAGAAGCATTCAAAAGGCAGAAGCGAAATGTTTATCAGTAGATGAAAGGATAAACCAAATACAGCATTCACAAGGATGAGCCCTAAGGAAAGAAACTCACATCTAAGTACACACAGAACTGTATGCTACTATGGTAAGTTAAATAACCACACCAGAGAAGGACAAGCTCTGTAGGAGTCCACTGGCTTGCACATGGAGTAGTTAAACTCCTAAGCATCGAAAGCAAAACAACAGCTTCCAGGGACAGAGTGGGTAGAGTTGAGTTTTCTGTTGGTATGTAGCTCAATTTGGGATTGACAAGCCTTGGTTCAAGAGTTGTGTGTAGATTTATCAGTTGGACTGCAAGAGCCAAAGGAGCAGGGGGCTTGCTGTGAGACCATGTCTCTTATAAATGTCAGAGAAACTACACCTATATACTCTCAGCAACACCGCTGGCTAAGCATGATGCAAACAAGGACAACATGAATAGACATGCCAATGTGGAAGATGGTTCCAACCATAGACAAAGAACTACAGACAACTAAGGAATGTGAGAAATAGTCTTCCCCGGGGATGAGCACACTAATTGGTTATACAATGCCAAATGATCAGCCATGAAAACATACATATACAAGTAACATTATATGGATTGAGTAGGTTGTATTGTGTGCTTATGAACATACACACACACACACACACACACACACACACACACACACACACACAGTAACAAGGAAAAAGAGCCCTTAGTTTTGAAAGAGAAACTCAGGAGAACTCAGGGGAATGGGAGATGGTGGTAATGGGAGGAAATGATGCAATTATATTATAATCTCAAAAACAGAGTGTTCTGGAAATGCATGAAGATGGTTGTATTGGTATATAAATGGCTTACACTGTAATGCCTTAAGGCTGCAATATTAATAATGTAAATTCATTTTTTACTTTATGAAATGTGTTACATTAAAAACTGCAAAATAACCTCATCACAAAAGTGTTGGAATAAGGTTTTAGTGGTTATATATCATAAGACTCTATGACCTCTTTAACAAGAGGAGAGTTTTCTCAAGACACAAACTATACACTTCTCAAAACAACTGCTATCAAATAGATTCTCTCATCTATTTTTGAAGCCTTGATGACAAGTGCAAATAGCCATAGTTACACTTTTCCAATGTATCATAGTGACCACAGGAGACTCTCTACATTGTTGGGTCAGTGACTGCATAACAACAAGACATATTAAGTCTTGGATACATTTTTGAGTTATTTATGGTAATATTAGGGGAAGGAGTGAATTAAGTAAGAAATATATGTCTAAACAACATTACAGGGACCACCTCTGTCTAGAATATAGGTAGGTTCTCAACCTATGGGTCATGACCCCTATGGGGACTGACTGACTCTTTCATAGGGGTCACATATCAGCTTTCCCACATATTAGATATTTACAATTCATTACAGTAGCAATATTACACTTATGAAGTATAAATGAAATAATTGGTTGGGGGATCACCACAACAAGGCGAACTGTATTAAAGGAAGGTTGAGACCCATTAGTCTGGACTGAGAGTTCATTGGGTTCATTGGGCATTTAGGTCATGGCCATACATATCTGCACAGTGGTAAAGAGACAGAGAAGAGCGGCACTATAGGGAAGGGGGAACACTAAACGGCAGCAAAGGACAATAAATGAAGTGGCTGAAGGGATAAAGAGAGTAAGAGTACAACATCTCAGAGTTTGTGATCAGAATGAATTAGCAAAACAGAAAGTTGAATAAGGTGGGTTAGCTAGAAAATAAAGAACGATAGCAGCCTGTGGAAAATACAGAGGTCAGGCTATGTCTTACAGGAGAGGCATTAAGAAAGTAATGTTTTACATTAATTTGTCTTTGAAGTGATGATTATATTAACAAAACACAGAATTGGCAACAAGGAGCCTGGTTGATCCTAGTTAAGCGATAAGTGGGTGAAGAGTCAAGCATGTGTCTGTCTCTTACTCCTGTGGACATGCTCAAGCTACCCTCCATATAAATAGGAGTGTCAGCTCTAACAGGACTAAGTGTCACTCTCCCTGAGCATCCTTCATGGACCATCAAGGGAGGCCATGCCTCTCACTTCACTGAACATCAGTAATACTTAGTTCTAGTTGGCTAAGGAAATGAGCTTTTGCTCAAAGCAGGGAACTGGAAGCCCACTGCATCTGAGTAATGTTCTCCCTGTTATCATGAAGTGTTATCCATTTGCCAAATACCAGCTATTATACTGAATGGAGCCTGTGGAGTTAAACCAGAGAGCAAAGCTTTTGACTCTTAGCCTACTTAAAATTCCTGAAAGATAAGCAGGTGCTGAGTGATACACAGCTTGCCCTTGGGCTCAGTTTCATTATTGAAACTGCATTTGACATGCCCGGCAAGGCAGAGGCCCTGGGCGTTCACTCTGTTGCTGCATGTGCTCTGACCTGTAGCCACAGCACAGGCAGGATATAAAATTCACTGTTTTGAAACTGTGTACTTGGCTTTATGAAGTTATAGACTATCTCCTTTTCCTGCCTCTTGCAGGCAGCTGGATCAGCACTCCTTTACCTACCCATACAATTATAATTTCTAAATCTACATCTAAATCTTAGCCTACATTTTCTTACTAAGTTATGTCCTCCAACATACCACCAAGAACTCGTGGTATCAAATAGGCTACGTGGGCTCCTTTCCATACCATGCAACAATCACCCTGCATTAGCCTGTCGTGTCTCCTAAAAATACAAGAGCTGGTGATGCATCATTTAATGCTGTTTGGTGGAGGTCACTGCCCCACGCTGTATCAGAGGGTATTTTTATGTGAACCGTTGTTATGACTTTGATGGTGACTTTTAAATTTAATGAGCGTGATGCTACTTTTTAAAAAACGAAATTCGACACCATCCCTCTCACTCCATGATTTGTTTTACTTTAAACATTATATATCATTGACATTTGTTTGCTTGTTTTTTTAATGATTCACTAGTGTAGTCTCTCTCTCTCTGTTTCTCTGTCTCTCTGTGTGTCTGTCTGTATGACTCTCTGTTCTCTGTGTCTCTGTCTGTCTGTCTGTCTGTCTGTCTCTCTCTCTCTCTCTCTCTGTGTGTGTATGCCAACACTGAGTGTCTTCTACAATCACCTCTCCATTTTACTCGTTAAGACAGTGTCTCTCACAATTTTGGCTGGCTTGCCTGGCCAGTGAGTCTCTGCTATCTGTCTGTATCTGGTTCCTCAGAGCTGAGGGTACAGATGTACACCACCATGCCCAGTGTTTACTTGCGTTCTTGAGTCCAAACTCAGGTAGGTTTTAATGCTTACACAGCAAGGTTTATCCACTGGGCCATCCCACCCAGTTCTATCACAAAGATGTAAAGAGCAAGTACTACAATGGTTACGAACTGCCTTCCTTCCAAGTATATCCTCTGGGGCCATATAAAAGTTTAATATGTGAATTTCAACAGGAAAAATGTCACTCCCAAGAAAACAAAAATTAGATTAAGAGACAAAAGGCAGTATTGTTTTTTAATAAAACATAGCCCAAAATGACACAAGCATATAAATATATCTATGTCATAACATTTTATGTCAGCTTCCACAAGCATACATGCATCTGTCCCCATACATATTCAAATACATGCACACACATGCACAAAAACGTAGGGAACTAATATGTAGAACAATCTATAAACAATAGGCTTATTATCCCTTTTCTAAAAACTTGGGGATCTTAGTTTTCTTTCCTGTTGGTATGATAAAATACTTCAAAAAAAAAAAAAAGCAACTTAAGAAAAGGGTGGATCTGGCTCACTAGTCCAGGTAGATAGACAGACTATCACCGTGGGGAAGTTAACGATAAGTGGGCAGGCACTTAAAGCATCCACAGCCAAGCACAGAGGGCACTGAAGAAAAGATCGCAAGGGAGTGTTCAGCTCACTTCCTCTACATTCATACAGTCCTGGGGCCCAGTCAGGGCTTGGCCTCACCAGCAGTGAGCAGAGAGGCCTTCCCACTTCAGCTGGTAGTCAAGCTAATCCCCCACAGGTATGCATGGAGGCTCATCTCCTTGCAGTTTCTAGATTGTCAAATTGACAATACTAAACTTCATAGGTAACATCACAGGTTCTAGGTTTTTCAATTTTAGGGTATTTACATATAAATGATGTAATGTTTCCAGGATGAGGTGTAGACCTAAACACAAATGTGACCTATTAGAAGTTCACCATCTGCATAGTACCTGAAGGTGACTTTACACAATCTCGTTAGTGTATTTGTGTTTTCACTGTGACATGGACATGGAGCCAGGCATGGGATTTTTGTGTCTGTGGCTAATGTTGAAGGTTGGGGCTTGGAGACAAATATCTATACTTATATCTCATGAAGGTTCTCTGAGGAAAAACAAATGCTGGATGAATGACAGGCAGGGGTCAAGAAGAAATCACAGAGGAGCTGAGAATTGGTTAGTATATATCAGATGACAGAAGACAGGTGACTCAATCAGGTGACAGAAGACTCAATGGCCAGGGAGGTATCTCAAGCCTAAGAGACAAATTGACACATCTCAAGGGAGACTAAAGCCAGTTCCACATAAGGAGAGTAGAGGAAATGACACAGAAAGTCAGGCGAGCGAGCGAGCGAGAGAGAGAGAGAGAGAGAGAGAGAGAGAGAGAGAGAGAGAGAAGGAGAGAGAGAGAAGGAGAGAGAGAGAGAGAGACAAAGAGAGAGAGAGAACGAACCGAGACTGGTATGAAGCATGTTAGAGGTGGGACCCGGACACAGAGGAAAATCTTTATGGATATCCTTAGGAGAGATGATAGAGTAAGAGTCGATGGAGAAGACAGGCAGGAAGGCTGAGGTAGGACGTGATGTAGACTGGCGTGGTAATTGCAATACATCAGGTATACAGATACACATACCCTTAGCTGAGGGACGGGCCAGAGGGAGATGAAATGGGTATCACTCTCTCTAAGAAGAGCAATGAGAAGTGTGCATAACCGCACAATAAAATGAATTTAATGTAGACATAGTCTCTGACTTATAGGCTTACTATCCAATCAAATATACATAGCCCTTCCAATATACAGTGAGGATGTACATTTTAGTAGTGTGTTTACATTTGTAGCTGTTGCTTTAGCTTTTAGTGACTTTGAGTAAGAAAGAAGCTCACCTGGGTAGCACCGCAGAGCTGGCACTGCTGGTGTGGGCACACGTGAGCTGGCCCGAGAGCATGAGAGTGAGAGAGCTGGCTCTGCCCCTTGCTGGTTATGGCACTGGGTGAGCTAGCAGGGCAGCACTTGCCGGAGAGCTTGCCCTGGAGGTGTGGATGCGGAAGAGCTGGCAGGCTGACCAGCTCAGATACCACCCAGGCCCAGGCCCAGGCCCAGACCCAGACCCAGGACTTTGAGTTGGCCCACCCCAACATCTACCTTGTCTATTAACTGTTAGAGCACATGATGGGGCCAGTCCTACAGATCCAAATTGGTAGGATCTCCATGACAAAGGTCAACAACAGGATATCTGAGAGTAGTCCTGGTTTGGATCCAGTACTGATGGTGTAGCAGAAGCCAGAGGCCTCAAACCAGACCAATGACTCATTGCAATGAACATTTGTGCAAGAGTAGACAAAAGAGCATACATACGGTAGAACACATTGTGACACACTACAGCTTCCACAATGAGATTTATTTTCTTCTGTTTTGGTGAGGTGGGAAGGTCCAGGGGAGGTTGCAAGGGTGGAGGGTAGGTTTGAAGAGAAGGAGAGATGAGTGGGATTGGGGTCCATGATGTGAACTCCACAAAGAATCAATAAAAAGTTAAATAAAAAGAAAGGAATTCAGCAGAGTTGTGGCACAGCCTATGTAGTAAGGAATTGTGAGGTCAAAGGCCCCTTGTATAAAGCTATCATTTCCTAGAGGGCAAGGTTTGCTTTGTGGAAGGAAACAGAAAAACACAGGGTCAAAATATGTAGTGCCTGCTGGCCTTGAACTTGTGATCTTCCTGCCTCCCACTCCTGAGTGCTGGGATTACATACAGCCCATGCTATCCCATCTCTCTCTGGGTACTTTCTCAATATACTGAACCAGGAAAACTTCACACTGGGTCACTTCTGCTACCATCCAGTTTAGAACAGTGCTAAGCTGATATATACTCTTACCCATCCTACCCAAGCCTAAAACATACATGCACAGGAATTGACACAAAGCACAGGGCAGAGGGGAGCATCTATGTCTACTTGGTTTAGGAATGATAATCATTTATAATGATACTAATCTTGTTGGAATTACAACTGGATATTCACAAGCTAAACCACCCAGGTGACTGCTGCTTTACTTTGGATCTTTTATTAGGATGTTGCTCTTCAAGGCTAGGAGATGGTTGAGTTGGTATGGGGGCTTGCTGAGCAACCACAAGAAGTTGAGTTCAGTCTTCACCCATGCCGAGCTTGGTGGATATGCCTGTGTACTCAGCATGGGAGGCTGGCCAGCCAGCCTAGCCGAGACAGTTTCAGTGGGAGACTCTCTCTCAAAAACTAAATAGCAAGTGATTCCGGAGAACATTTAAAGTGCATGCATACATATGTGCACAAGAGCATGTACAAACACTGATACACACACACACACACACACACACACACACACACACACACACGGATGGATGTTCTGAGAACAGGAGCTAAACAGTAATGCAAGGAAGAAATGCTCAGATATTACCATGCCACAGCCACATTTCAATCCTCCCCTGCACTACTTCCTGTAAAGCATGATACAGGTTTCAAATTAACTCTATGTCTCAGGTACACATTACCATTTAATGGTTGATATTACTCCGGCTGTTTATTATGGTAGCTAATGAACTGTGTTCCATGTAAGATTCGGACACAGCAGCAGCATGTCCCCCTCCATGAGGGAGTGTCATCCTGACATGCTCTCTGGTCACCTGCCTGCTTACCCTGCTGTACTTCCTGAAGATTGAGCATGATGGAGCATCCAGCTCCTACATGGGTGGTTTTTTTTTTTCCTGTCTATGAAATTTCAGTTTTCATCTGAAACTACATATGGTTACCCCATCATCTTTATTCCTCCTCACCACTTAGGAACAGCAGTAGGTTTGAGGTGATGGGATGAAAATATAGAGGAGGGATGTAGCAAGAAACAAGAAGGGTGCTTTTGCTTAAGGATACTTTTCTCTCTGTGGAAGATCAAGTCAAACACTGTAATCTAGGACCAAGAAAAGTAGCCCGGGGCTATTTTAGAAACCATTACTCCTTAAGATTGCTGGACTGTGCATTACAGATTAACTATGCTAAGAGAGATAGAGAGAAACAAGGCATATGAACTGATAATGGCATCACACAGACTGAGTGGCTCATGTTTCTGGTCCTGTGCCCTATACACTAGTAGGGGTGGGATCTGTATGAGCTATACTTCTCTCTCTCTCTCTCTCTCTCTCTCTCTCGCTCTCTCTCTCTGTCATACACACATACACACACACACACACACACACACACACACACACACACACACACACATGCCCCACACCCTTATTTTAAGATTTTTTATTTTATGAGCATCTGTGTTGTGCCTGTGTGTATATCTGTATAAGGGGGTCAGATACCCTAGAACTGAAGTTACAGGCAGTTGTGAGCTCCCATGGGGTTGGTTGTTTGCTGGGAACTGACCCTCGATCCCCTGGAAGAGCTGCCAGTGCTCTTAACTGCTGAATCATCTCTCCAACCCCACACATTTTATTTTAATAAAACACATAGTTTCAGTTCAGGGTGCCTTGGAATTACAATTCTCCTGTCTTGGCCTTCCTAGTGCCTGTGCTGTGGGAGTTATAATTTGTTTTAAGTTTTTCCAGCCAATGATGTGATTTCCTTTTCTTTCCTTCTTTCCTTTTGAAAGTTTTAATTTAATACATAATTTTATACAATATCCCAACCTCGGTTTACCCTCTTTCCCTTCTCCCAGGTCCCCCTCCCCTCCCCTCTCCCCTATAGCCATTCTCTGCACTTGAGACTCTTTCCCTCCTGTTGGGATGGCTTGTCAGCCTCAATATGAGGGCCTTTGCCTGTCTTACTGTATCTTGTTTTACTGTGTTTGGGTGTTCTGGGATTTTTAACATAGGGAGTTGGGTACGTCTTGGTTGCTTCAATATGATTCACAAGCATTGAAAATCCCAAGCAAAACCCATTTCCCTGCTTCTAGGAGCCTGTGAGTGATATCAGCACTGCTACCACATCCCAGTATCATCGCCAGAACTATAATACCCACATGGTGATAGCTTTCTGTACTCTGATCTATAATTCTCCATTTCCTTAGGTTGCTACCTCAACTTGTATCCCCACGTCAAAGGTTTACTGTCTTTATTCCATGTTCCTTTTTCTCCATTTCTGATAGTTGTTTTTCAACAAAGATAAATCTATCTATCTATCTATCTATCTATCTATCTATCTATCTATCTATTGTCTCCCAAAGCTTTCTCTTTACCTTCTCTAGAGGAGAGGTTCTCAAATGGTGGCACTCAGATCGACAGTGGCCAGTCAACATATCTGCGAGTTTGTCAGAAAAGCTACTTGCTGGGTTTCCCAGATACATGGAACAGCAACATTGGGGTGAGGAAGGGCAGTTTGTAAAAGCAAAGCTGAAGGCCAATGTAGGCTCTTGTAAGAGCTATGATCCTGGGTTGGAGAGATGGCTCAGGAACTAAGTAAGCTTGAGTCACCAAACATGTGTAAAGCTGGGCACAGGGGCACACATCTGTAACCCTAGTGCTTCTGGACAGGCAGAGGCAGGAGAGTCCCTTGAACTTCACAGGCCAGGGAGCCTGGCTTATGCAATGCAGGAAAAAAAAAAAAAAAAAACCAAGAGACCTGGGTTCAGTTTCCAGCACCTACTTTGAGTAGATCATGACTGCCAAGTACCTGTAAATCCAGTTTCCAGGAATCTGAAACTCTTTTTCTAGACATTATGGGCATCTTCACAAATGAAAGAGCACATAAATTTCCTCATGTGTACACACACACACACACACACACACACACACACACACACACACACACAAACAAATACAAACAAACAAATCTTAAACTCTAGCCACAGGAGTTCATCAAGAAGAAAGCACAGCTCTCTGCCATTGCTCTCCTCTGCTTCTTAACCATAGTGTGACAATAAAGCAAAACAAAATTGAATCATGGTCCTTCTGAAAGCTTGCATGAGATATTCATTTCATAGACAGCATTTCTGTAAACAAGGGATATGATGTTTTATTCTGTTTACACAGTCTCCCTAAATGTCCTTAAACAGGTTTCCAGCCCCACCCTTTCACATTCTATTAAAAGCCTTCCTTCTCAGCCAAGTGTTAAGCTCTTATGTCCACAAACTTTTAAAAAACTTTTTCCAATTTTTATTAGGTATTTCTTCATTTACATTTCAAACGCTATTCCGAAAGTCCCCTATACCCTCCCTGCTCCCCTACCCACCCACTCCCATTTCTTTGCCCTGGTGTTGTACTGGGGCATATAAAGTTTGCAAGACCAAGGGGCCTCTCTTCCCAATGATGGCTGACTAGGCCATCTTCTGTTACATATGCAGCTAAAGACAAGCTGGGGGTACTGGTTAGTTCATATTGTTGTTCTACCTATAGGGTTGCAGACACCTTCAGCTCCTTGGGTACTTTCTCTAGCTCCTCCATTGGGGGATCTATGTTCCTCCATCCAATAGATGACTGTGAGCATCCACTTCTGTATTTGCCAGGCACTGGCATAGCCTCATGAGAGATAGGTATATTAGGGTCCTTTCAGCAAAATCTTGCTGTCATATGCAATAGTGTCTGGGTTTGGTGGCTGATTATGGGATGGAGCTCCAGGTATGGCAGTCTCTGGATGGAACATCTTTTCGTTTCAGCTCCAAACCTTGTTTCTGTAACTCCTTCCATAGGTATTTTGTTCCCAATTCTAAGAAGAGGCGAAGTATCTACACTTTGGTCTTCCTTCTTGAGTTTCATGTGTTTTGCAAATTGTATCTTGTGTATTCTAAGTTTCTGGGCTAATATCCACTTATCAGTGAATGCATATCATGTAAGTTCTTTTGTGATTGGGTTACGTCACTCAGGATGATATACTCCAGATACATCCATTTGCCCAAGAATTTCATAAATTTATTGCTTTTAATAGCTGAGTAGTACTTCATTGTGTAAATGTACCACATTTTCTGTATCCATTCCTCTGTTGAGGGACATCTGGGTTCTTTCCTGCTACTGGCTATTACAAATAAGGCTTCTATGAACATAGTGGAGCATTTGTCCTTATACAAGTTAGAATTTCTTCTGGGTATATGCCCAGGAGAAGCATTACTGGGTCCTCAAGTAGTACTATGTCCAATTTTCTGAGGAACCGCCAAACTGATTTCCAGAGTGTTTGTACCAGCTTGCAATCCTACCAGCAATGGGGGAGTATTCCTCTTTCTCCACAACCTTGCCAACATCTGCTCTCACATGAATTTTTGATCTTAGCCATTCTGACTAGTGTGAGGTGGAATCTCATGGTTTTTTTTGATTTGCATTTCCCTGATGACTAAGGATGTTGAACATTTTTTCAGGTGCTTCTCAGCCATTCGATATTCCTCAGTTGAGAATTCTTTGTTTAGCTCTGTGCCCCATTTTTAATGGGGTTATTTGATTTTTCTGGAGTCCAGCTTCTTGAGTCCTTTATATATATTGGATATTAGTCCCCTATCTGATTTAGGATTCGGAAAGATCCTTTTCCAATCTGTTGGTGGCCTTTTTTTTCTTCTTGACAGTGTCTTTTGCCTTACAGAAGCTTTGCAATTTTATGAGGTCCCATTTGTCAGTTCTTGATATTACAGCACAAGACATTGGTGTTCTGTTCAGGAATTTTCCCCCTGTGCCCATATCTTTGAGGCTTTTCCCCACTTTCTCCTCTATAAGTTTCAGTGTCTCTGGTTTTATGTGGAGGTCCTTGATCTACTTAGACTTGACCTTAGTACAAAAAGATAAGAATGGATCAATTCCCATTCTTCTACATGATAACCACCAGTTAAGGCAGCACCATTTGTTGAAAAGGCTGTCTTTTTCCACTGGATGGTTTAAGCTCCCTTGTCAAAGATCAAGTGACCATAGGTGTGTGGGTTCATTTCTGGGTCTTCAATTCTATTCCATTGATCTACCTGTCTGTCTCTGTACCAGTACCATGCAGTTTTTATCACAATAGCTCTGTAGTACAGCTTAATGTCCGGCATAGTGATTCCCCCAGAGGTTCTTTTATTGTTGAGAATAGTTTTTGCTATCCTAGGTTTTTTTAATTATTCCAGATGAATTTGCAAATTGCCCTTTCTAACTCTGTGAAGAATTGAGTTGGAATTTTGATGGGGATTGCATTGAATCTGTGATTGCTTTAGGCAAGATAGCCATTTTTTCTATATTAATCCTGCCAATCCATGAGCATGGGAGATCTTTCCATCTTCTGAGATCTTCTTGAATTTCTTTCTTCAGAGAGTTTAAGTTCCTATCATACAGATCTTTCGCTTCCTTAGTTAGAGTCACACCAAGGTATTTTATATTATTTGTGTATGTCCACAAACTTTAAGACGTCTCTGATCCGAGTTTTCTAGCTGAACACCTGCCTAGTCCTGAAGGCCTGTCCTACTTTGTTAAGAGCAAAGTCACATTGTCCTTCCTCCTGGCCAGTCCGCATCTGCCTTGCTGTTTGTTCCTGAGTCACCCTTGATGTTTGCCTGCTCCTCTTCTGTGTTGCAGAGAGGTTCCCCAACCTCATTTACTCTGCACAGTACACATTCACTTACTATCCTAACCTCTGGGCACAGCTATAGTCCTGCAGAACAAGAAAGTTGCTCAATGCTTCCAACTCATGGCCCACGGTGCCTCACAGTTAATCATTTCTGAAGCTTCCCTACCGCCTTTAGCCCATACCAAATTCTAATTCCAGTCTCATCATTTTTGATTACTGACAGAATAAATTTCAAATTATTCAAAGCACAATTTATTGCAGTGTACTCTTAATGGTCCTCCAGAAAAACCATAGTGGAGAAAGCTGCGTAAGGATAAGTAATTTTGAGAAATGGGCCGTTTTCCTTGACGTGGTGTGCTTTGGCTAGAAACAAGTTTTGAGAAATAGTTAGGAGCAAATAACAATGCTCTAGCTGCAGTGGATTTGGGAAAGGCTAAGTCACCCCCGGCACCCCCTACCCAAGACTATCTACCAAATCCACCTCTCCTCTCAGATCAACTATCTGCCTGCTTCCCTGATTTCTCCTTGCAGAGCTTCTGTGTGTCCAGTCCTAGGTGCACCATTCTGCTTCAGGACTCCACCACATCCTGCTTCAGCCCCTCCCCCTCCCCCACTGTGTTTTTCTCTTGCTCCAGCATTACAGCTAAGCATCTCTCATGCCCCTGAAACTTCAACTCAGAAAAACAAGAATGGTTTCAGGCCAGATTTATTTGCCTCAAGTGCTGTTCAGATCTTTTCACACCCTGATTCAAAAGCTTCATTCAGTGAAAGAATAAATGTCACTGAACAGGAAATAAGGGGGTGATATCCTTTCTAACCCATGTTGACCCCAGAGCACTGCTCCCTTTTCTGCCCCAGGCTTATCTGTGTCCTATGTCAAATTTAAAGTGGATCCACTGACTCTTGGTGCCCCCACTCAGATCTAGCTTTTGTTCCTTATGCAAAGCCTGTCCTTTCTCAAGCCTTCTCTGTGTCACCCATTCTCCAGAGCTCAGCTGTAACCCCACCCTTCACACAGCTCCTTGATGCTCTGCTTATAAATTATTTCTGCCCCTCGGGAATCCTAGCGCCTTTGTCTTTGGAAGGAGGCCTGCTGTCTCATCCATATTTATGTTTACAGCTGCACCTCATGTTGTGTCTTGCTCAGAAATCTCTAGAAACAACCTGGATAGTGAATGGGAAGCATATATCTTTTTGGCTTATACACAGAGGAGGGCATGATGCCTTTCATTTCAGAAGCAGGCACACTGGTAAGCCAGTAAACCAGGAATGGGAACCGTGTGTTTGTTCTTCCTTCAGGTGCAAGCTCCCTGTTCTATGGAGTGCTAGAATTGGTTCAACTGCTACTTCATTGGACTCAGCATAAACATCAGAGCTCAAGATTAGCCATCAGGCATAGTAATTTATGCCAGTTCCCAGGATGGCAGCTGCTCCACCAATGGCTCTTCCTTCTAAGAGGAATCAGATGGGTCAAATGTCCAATAAAACTTTAATGCTGAACTGAAGAGCCACAGAATTATATGGAATCATCAGTTATTGGCAAAAATATCAAGCACAGGAGTGGGGCGTGCAGAGGAGATATGCTTTTGTCCTCGGCATACCTCCACTAAAGAAAAGCTGATGAGTTCATTTTGCTTTATAACAAACCAGCAACACAATTATAAAGATAAAACCAAATACAAACAATAGAATTACTCCTGCAATAAGTGGTTTTTAAAACCTTTCTAGAAAACAAGTTATAAAACCATTAGACAAAGACTTAAAACAGTAATTTTTTAAAACATGTTTTATTTGATTTTGTCTATTCATTATGCCACTATTTCAACTGCTAATTTACATGCTACATATTCTAGTCTTTTCCCTTTTTTCCTTTTTTTTCCCTTTTTTTAATTAGATATTTTCTTAATTTACATTTCAAATGCTATCCCGAAAGTTCCCTCTCCCCTCCCCCCGCGTCCTGCTCCCCTGCCCACCCACTCCCACTTCTTGGCCCTGGTGTTCCCCTGTATTGGGGCATATAAAGATTGCAATACCAAGGGGCCTCTCCTCCCATTGATGGCCGACTAGGCCATCTTCTACTACATATGCAGCTAGAGACATGAGCTCTGGGAGTTCTGGTTAGTTCATATTGTTGTTCCTCTTATAGGGTTGCAGACCCCTTCAGCTCCTGGGGTTCTATTTCTAGCTTCTCCATTGTGGGCCCTTTGTTCCATCATATAGATGACTATGAGTATCCACTTCTGTATTTGCAGGGCACTGGCATAGCCTCATATGAGACAGCTATATCAGGGTCCCTTCAGTAAACTCTTGCTGTCCTACGCAATAGTGTCTGAGTTTAGTGAGTGATTATGGGATGGATCCCCCGGTGGGGTAGTCTCTGGATGGTCCATCCTTTTGTCTTAGCTCTAAACTTTGTCTCTGTAACTCCTTTCATGGGTATTTTGTTTCCTATTCAAAGGAGGAATGAAGTATCCACACGCTGGTCTAATCTTTTCCTAATACTGCAGACAGTATGTCCTTTGAGCTTTTCTCTACATGAACAGCGAGGGAAGACAGGAGCTGTTTTCCACAAGGCAGGAGTCTTACACATTCTAGGTATGAAACACTCAACCACTGTGCCACTCTTGTGTTCAAGTTTACTTCATCACCACAGCAAGCTGTGCTAAGTGGTGGTTATTTTACTAATTTTCACAACCTGCTTAATACTGAGGCTATAAAGGGAATGAAAGTGGCATCAGAGCATGAATTCAAGTCCTGATTCTTCTTCACTTTCTGGTTGTGGAGCTTTAGTCAGTACCACTCCTTGCCCCCCAAAGCCAGGACACGGATAGTATTTCCTAAAGCTACTCCAAATAATAAATTAAATATTAGATCTGTTAGGTGTTTTAAAAAACTGTTGGCCATTGTAAACTCTTTATGAAAATGTGTTTTAAAATGAACAAAAGCTCAGCCAGGCAGTGATGGCGCATGCCTGTAATCCCAGTACTTAGGAGGCAGAGGCAGGCGGATTCCTGAGTTTGAGGCCAGCTTGGTCTAAAGAGTGAGTTCCAAGATAGCCAGGTCTATACAGAGAAACCCTGTCTAAAAAAGTAAAATAAATAAATAAATACCCCCCCAAGCCCCCCAAAAAACAAAAGCCCTATCAGCCAGTAAATACTAATACAGATAAGTAAACAGTGCAATATGAATTTTGTTTTGGGAGTGGGGAGATGCTAGGGACCAAAACCAAGGACTCACTCATGATAGACAAGGATTCCTTATTGCTTATTTCTAAGCCCTAGAGTATGAGCTTCAACCCAAGTCTTTGTGGATCTTTCACTCCATCACCCTCAATGGAAACAATAACTATGCTTTATTTATAAAATAAAACATAAGCTATTATAATTATTAATAAATACAAATGGAGCAAAAACGTGTGGGACTATAGTCATCTTTCTCTGGGAAAATGTCTGCCATAGATTAAACTGTCTTCCACAAAGTTCTAATACTAAAATCGTAAACCAGAGCTACATATAATACGGCCTTTACAGTGTGTATCGTGATTTGAATATGAACTCTCCTTCAAGGATTCCTACGTTCAACACCAGATCACTTGCTTAGGAAGTTCTGAGAACAAGAGGAATAGTGTCTAACTGGAAGAAGTGGGACACTGAGATCGGGTTACTGGATGTCTATTGCATTTGGCTCTTTCCTATAGCACTTCCTGCTTTGGTTATGCCATAAAGGAAGCAGCTCTCTTCTGCCACACGTTCCTGCCATCATGATATTCTTCTCAGCAACATGGAACCAAGTGACCATGAACTACACCCTCTGAAAGTATGAGCCCGGATCAATCTTTGCCCTCTTAGGTTGTTTGTGGCAAGCATTTAGGCACAAGGCTGATAAGAACAACTACCACATACAGGTTAGTTATCAAGTTCAAATGCATCATGATACCTGGAACAAAGACTGGGGTCTTAGAAAAGAAATCTGGACACCAGGCCCATGCATAAAAGGAAGCTGCTATGAAGACAAAAGGAGGAACTGACTTTCTAGAGACAAGCCAGAAAGGCCCAGAGCTCAATATCACCTTTGGACTTCTAGTTTTCAGAAAAATGAGACTGTCATTTGAATCACCATTGAGCTCTTATGACCACTCTAGTGGATACAATCCATGACCACAAGCAAAATCTAGTGCCATGACATCCTGAGGCAGACTTAAAGGTTCTTCTGTGGGTATCATGTTAGCTGACTAGAGCTGCTATAAAAGACAATCACAGCCTGGGTTCTTAAATAATAAATATAACTGGCCTATAGTTCCGGACACTGAAGCTGAAGGTCAGTGTGCTGCAGATTTGCAGACTTGGCAAGGGGCCTCCCTTCTCTGTCTTCACAGGGGGAACTAGAAGAGCTCTAGGGGGTGGGGGCGGGGCCTTTATGAAGGTGGTAATTGTGTTTATGAGGTCTCTACTCTCTTGACTATCACCTCCAATGGGCCTCACTTTCTGACTCTAGCATCGTGGGAATTTTTCATTATGAAGTTGAACAGGACAGGAACAGATCAGAGTAGGCCACTGAAGACCACAGTGAATAAGCTTACTAAGGGCAGCCAGGGCGAGAAGATAATCAGGTTCCAGTATATGGCCTAATGAGGGGCATACAAGACTGAATCATCTCTGCACCCTGATGGGAAACATAACACTTTGATACTATATTGAGAGATCCTAGGAGAATAAAGAGATTCTTACCCTTCGCTCAGATGAGTTAATGCCCTTTCAGATGACCTGGAGAACTGTACTTGTACTTTCCTCTGGAGTTGTTGAGGCAATAACAAAACAAGGAGCGAACAGTAGCCAAGGCCATGCTGAGAGGCACAATGAGCTCCAAAGAATCCTCTTGGCCTCTGGTCTCCTGGAATCCTGCTGACCTCTCACTGGCTATCCTGCTTGTCAATCCACCATAGTCACCTAGGCAACCTAACCAGGCTCCTCAGAGGCAATTGGGAAAGTGATGACTAGCTAATGGTGCCCCTCCCCTTCTGTCATAGTTTACAAGCTTGCCATTACTTGAGCAGGCTCATTGACTCCCTCTAAACATAGCATCTAGGACTCAGGTAGTGTGTGGGACACGTCAAAATATGGACAACATACTACTGCCTTTAATACTTCACAACCAGACAAAATGTATCCCCTAAATCTAATAAAAATCAGGTAGAAAAAAAATGGACTAAACTCTTTGTCTCCAGTTTCACTTACTACTTCCTAGAGATTTGTGATCATAAGTTTTGCACAAAGAGACTGATCATATTTCTCAACTGTAGCCTGTATATAGAGCCAGGTCCAAACTAGGCGAATATCTACCAAACACCGGCCTTTTCTGCTGCTGCCTGGTGTCTTTGTTTGCTCATCCCATTCAGAGGACTAGCTTTCTAATAGTGGGACAATGTAGAAGGAATTATGAGAACAGCTTGAATGTACTTTGAAAATAAAACAAGCTGTACTACCTTGTGTGCACATATACAATGCCTATGCAGAGCAAAGCACCACATTCAACATGACAAATATAATTTTCAATGGTCAACAATGCCTCAATAAAGCTGGAGGGAAGCCAAAGAGATGAACGATTTTTTTTCTTCAGTAATTGAGAAATATATAAAGAGAAAAAGTGAAGGGGGTGGGATGGAGAGAAAGCACAGAGAGGCTGGGGAATTTCTAAGAGGACAGAAGATGCTGACAAAACCCATACTCCATTTTGCTGGCCCTAACCCATCTGGCTGCTTATAAAGCTGGATCCAGGGTTGAGGTAGACAGGCTGGGTCAGGACGCTTATTTGGGTCACTTGCTTCTAATGGTGACCCTGCCTTATAAGCACCATGAGCTTCTCTTCTACTTTCTGGGTTTTTTTGTTGTTGTTGTTGTTGTTTCTGTTGTGTTTGTTTGTTTTTTGTTTTGTTTGTTTATTTGTTTGTATGCTCTAAGGATTTATGTCCAATCATGTCACCCTAGCTCAACACACTCTGACGTTCCCAGTCCAGTCCAAAGGTTCTTCTTGGTCTAGAAATCTCTGTCCAGTCTTCAGCCTGCTTCCTTTTCCCTGAGCCCTGCACTTAGACATGCTAGTTAGTCTCTGGGCTACCAAAAGACTATCCTTTATGACCTTTGTCCTTGTCTGGAATACTGCAATACTGCACGCTGTCTTCTAGCCAGCTCACATCCCTATCCTTTGCCTTCTTGTCTCACATGTACTTCTCCTTCCATCTCCATCCATTTAGGACCCAGATCAAATGCCACTTGAGCAGAGAACATCTTCCTTGTCTTTCTAGTTTCTCACTCCCTTCTTATTTTGTGCCATAATATGACTGCATTATCTTCAAGTTCATATGCTGAAATTCTGAGCACAAGGAATAGAGCCTTGTGTGGTGATCAGGCCAGAAGAGCAGCCCTATTACAGGATTAGTGCCTTTCTAAAGGGTTTGAGAAACTCTGTTTCTTTCTGCCTCCTTTCTCCCCTGTGGCCCTCCTATCACATGAGCACACAGCAGCAAACTGCCATCCATGAAGAATAGTTTGAACATATAGACATTGAATCTGCTAGCATATTGGCGTTCCCAGAACCGTGAGACAAACATTTCCACTTCTGTACAAATGCTTCAAGCTTTGATATGTTACAACCATCAGGGGCAGATCAACACAATATGGAGTCCTGTTTTTTGCTGGTGGTTTGTGCTCTATTTTCTTCCTTTGATACAAGATATTACTACATCAACTAGGTCGAATATGTAGCCTCCTCCCTCGGCCTGCCTAGCACTAGAATTATAGGCATGAGCTACCATGATCAACATTTTTTTTCAATCATTTACTTTTATCTTACATTATAGATGCATAGACTCGTGTACAATCTTTTTCCTTCAACTTGATAAGAAATAAGAAAGGATAGGCACTTTCTTATTCCTGGTGGCTCAGAGAGGAGCAAACAGGCCAACAGGAGAGAAGAAGGGAAAAAAGAAAGGAAGGAAAGATCTATCTGCATTTCAACCAAGAATCAAACAAGACATCACATCTTATGCAGAGAACAGCAGAAGTTGCATGGATAAATGGTCAAGCTGCATAAAAACTTATTTAAAACAACTAATCCACAAAACACAGTGGGGTCAGTCCAGGAGACATTTTAAGAGTGATTTTAAGGTGGTAGTGGGTTGGTGAAGGTGCACATCCTGAGGAAAATAAACAGTAAGAGAAGTGAGGAAACAGGCATTCAATAGACACCAATATGGCAGCATATACCATCCACAGAGCTGTGAAGAGCGGTAGAGGCTGTTAAAGCCTAAGGTAACAGAGTAACAAGAGGCTGCATTAGCAATCAAAAATCCAGAGAAAACCCCAGGTGCACGGGGATGTAGTAGTGCCAAAAACCAAAGTGTATGCCTTAGAGGGGTACCTCTGTCACCCCAAAGTCAGACTGGTGTAAAGATTCTAAGCTGAAACCAAATGAAATGCAGCCAATAGTAGAGATCTCTGCCACCCCCTCCTTTGACCAACACCAAGGCACTGATTGATGCTTGGGGTTCCTCCCTCCACTTCTTCCTGTTACTGGAACAGGAGAACCTTCCTAGTCACTGGCACTGAAAAGTGGACACAGTGTGTAAGCACACACCTAAATAAAACAAGTGTTACCTTCTATCAGGCTGCCATGTGTTTCTTAGCAATTCTTCTCCAGCACATCACACCTTAAAGCCCAAGTCCATTTCCTTTGCTGTAAATGGCATCCCAGCCCCTAAGTATATCACTTTTTGAGTTATAAGTTTTCTTGGGAGTGTGGCACATGTGTGAGCAAAGGCCTGTGTGTGTGTGGGGGGGGGGTCTGAGGTTGATATCACATATTTTCATCAATCCCTCTCAACTGGGCTAATAGACAGGCAGCTCGCTGCTGGGATCCTCCGTCTCTGCCTACCTTCTGCTTGGCTTACAGGAGCGCTTTGCTGTTTTGGCATCTGTCTAGGTGCTGGTGGCTGGCAATCTAAATGCTCTCTTTCAATTGTGTGGCAAACCATTTACTAATAGAACCATCTCCCAAGCCTGAGCTCCACTTCTGTTTTGGTGAACTCCTTTTCTTCCCTATTACTCTGTGTTTTGTTAATTTACCTCAGAGGGCATGCTAAACTAAACTTAGAAGGTAGAGAAGGTTTTCCTCCCTGACAAGCTATTTCACCACCAATTCTGTGCAGTGCTTGGCCAGACCACAACTCCATTGTTTAACCTAGCATGGGCCATACTTTGTTAGAGCTCTATTTACACCACATCCTCACTGGAAAAGGCAAGATAATGGGCACAGAATGATATTACATGAATACCCGGGTGTTATTAGGCCAAGAATAATAATTAAAAAAAAAAAACTGAAGAGAAAAAAGATGTTCAAGTGCATCAATAGACCCAGAGGGGACAGAAGTTGCAAGAAAGAATTAATGGTACAGAATGGCAAACCTGTCTTTATAACTCAGAAGTAGTTGGCAGAGGGCACAGGCTGCTAGTCAAGAGGGGAAAGATGGCTTTTCTCAGCAGCTATGGAGTGTTCATGTAGACACTTTAATAAGCCTGGAACAAGACCAGCAGCACTCAGTAAACACAGCAGAGCTCAGGTGGGCCTGGAACCGCCCAGATCCAGCTACCACTCACCAGCTGTGGGGACTTTGCTGCCAATGGACATATTTGGGCATCACTTTGGAACAAAGTGACATGGATTAAACCGGTAGCTGGTTGCGGTGGTTTGAATGAAAATGGCTCCCAATAGGCTAATAGGGAGTGGCACATTGGGAGGTGTGGCCTTGTTGGAGTAGGTCTAGCTTTGGTGGGAGTAGTGTGTCACTGGGAGTAAGCTATTAGGTTTCAGAAGCCCAAGTCAGGCCCAGTGGCACTCTATTTCTGCTGCCTACAGATCCAGATGTAGAACTCTTAGCTCCTTCTCTAGCATCATGTTAGCCTGTACACTACCATGGTTCCCACCATGATGATGATGTACTAAACCTTTGAACTGTAAGCCAGCCCCTATTAAATGTTTTCTTTTATAAGGGTTGCCATGGTCATGGTGTCTCTTTACAGCACAATTCCTCATGGCCCAAGGAAATGGCTGAGGAGATCTCAGTGGCAGTTGGATACATAGCAACAAAGAGACTCTATCCTAAACTATCTGAAAGTTGAATATAGCATGCAGAGTTGTTCTGAGACAGCCATACATGTGCTGTGGCATGTACCTACGCTCACACACATGAACAGACACATGCAAACATAACAACGAAGTCTTAGAATGAACAGACATTTGTTCTTCCTTATTCAATCCAACTGGATTAATACATTTCTATGTTCCTTCTATGTCAATTTATTTTATTTTGTAGGGAGGAAGGGAAGGGGTGGGTATTAGAATTATAATCACAAAATAATATAATAATTATTTTCTTCTCTGACTAAAGATTAGAGGCAAGAGTTCCCTATAAGTAAAAAAGGAGATTCTGAGTGCAATATGGTTATAATATATTCTACAGATAAGACGGTAGAAAATGCCAGGTGTGGTGTCAGACACCATTAATCCCAGCACTCTCCTCGGTAGGCAGAAGCAGATAGATCTCTTCTTCAGAAGAGTTTGAGTTTGAGGCCAGCCAGGTCTACAAAATCAATTCTAGGACAGCCACTGCTGTTTTATAGAGAAACCCTGTCTCAAAAAAACAAAACAAAACAAAACGAAACAAAAGCTGGTAGAAAGTACTGTGATAGAGGCATTCCTTGTCTACTAACTCCATTTTCCTCCTTGGGCTATAGATGGTATGTAGTTTTAGCTTTCCTTGAGCAGAACTTTAGCCCAAGTGACTGGATTTTGGCCAGTGTACTTGATTCCCCACCATCTTTTGGCCTGGCAATAGAATGGTAGATGTAGAGTTTCTCTGTCTTCTCCCTTCTCTGAGGGCAGCTCTGGAGGGTGCAATAAACATGGAAAGATCACAAAATAGACAGAGAAGAGCCCACACTGCCAAGCATTGTTTAGAGAAGAGCCCTCACTGCCAAGCATTGTTTAGAGAAGGGCCCACACTGCCAAGCATTGTTTTGAGAAGGGCCTCTCAGAAGGTGTTAGATTCTGACATATATGAGAAAGAAATTCTTACTGGAACAGACCAGTTAGCATCTAGGATTACTACAACAAATGACATTACTTGTCCCAGTGTACATGTCTCCTTAAAATTCATATAAAATCCATTTAAAAGTATATTGTGTAAATATTACTCTACAAAGGAACATTCTGCAATTGCTTTGTACCCCTTCTTGGACATCAGTAGAGATACTAGACCATCTAAGCCCCCTTCTAATGGGTACTCCCATGCAATGTGTTGAAACTAATGTTTGTTTGAATAATATTAAGTTTACCTTAGAACCCTGTGTTTATACCATTGTTGAGTCCAAAGACCCAGATGTAAATGCTAAATCTCTACTTAAATGTTTAAGATAAATTTACCAGATGACTTACATAAACACATGAAAATCAGATTGATATAATTTAGCCAATGTTATTCTCAGTAAACAGTACACTGCTGTCCAAAATATAACGATTGAGAATGGGTTCTCTTTTTACCACTACAGATCAGCAACATTCAAGAATAGGCTCTCTTAAAAAAAAAAAAAAAAAAAAAAAAAAAAACCTTTGAGGGAGAAAAGGAACCTCATCAGAAAATTCAGGCATGTGTGGTAATCTTTGGCAAGTCCCTGTTTCTGAACATTTACTTCTGCACAATTTCTTTCTAAAGTGCAGATGGAAAAAAATAAACATGATTTATTTTTATACAGTTGTATAAGCCCCTTTGGGCTGTACATTCATATGCAGAGGGAACTTAGGAACATTGTGTATATATGAGAATCTTTGCTTGTTCTTTCACATGTTTGGGGCTTTAAATAAAGTCATATGTGCTATGTAAGCAAAAATGCTTATTGTAAATCACTTATAAAGGAAGCATAATTAATTCATACATATGTTCAATAATTTGTAAGACCTAAATATTCTCTTATTTCTAAAAATCTGTTTGTAACAGGCAGAGAATGTGACAATTAGTAAAGCTAAATGCAGTAGTTTTTGAATCAATAGCTTTGAATGTGGTTTTCACTTTAAAAAGAAGACTGATCTCAGATTTGCACTACAAGGTGAAATCATTCTAGAAGGTTCAAGTTTATACTTTCCTGTCACAACTGGTGGGTTGCCAAAGTAATGCCTTCTAAGATTTTTCCTGAAATTTGAAATTAAACAGAGGTTTCTAAGCTGTCACAAAGGAGGAAGCTCTTACGGGTTAACTATTACTGTTCGTAATATGTTTATTTACTATTTTGTTTTATTCTTCTTTCAATGTATACCATATATACCTAATAACCTTCATCTTTAAGAACATTCTCAGGCCTTTCTGGTAGTATGTGCCTTTACTCCCAGCACTTTGGAGACAGAAACAGGTGAATTGTTGTGATTTTGAAGCCAGGCTACTCTATGTGGTGAGTTTCTGGTCAGCCAGGACTCAACAGTAAAACCTTGTCTCCATAGATACATGAATAAACACTGTTTATAGAAGATTTAATAGTCACTTATGAAGTCCTTGCTTTATTAAACTCACAGTTTAAAATTATCTAAACATTTTTCTGTATATTCTTGTAGTGCTCTTGCAGTTTTAAGTAGTTTTCTTCCCAAGGCCAGATCCCCATTGAGCATGCTAATATTATGGATTCATTGATGCCAGGAACATCACAAAGAAACCACAATTTGTCTGTCTCCAATGGGATGCCAGAAACTCTAGTATGCGTGTGTGCATGTGAATGTTTCCTGCACAAAGACTTAGGATAAAAATTGAAATATTTTGAAGAAAGTAGGCAAAGACCAACTTAGTTTTTATTTGTTTTACTGTTCCCAGGTTGACACAAGGAGACTGTTATTGGAAACAGGTATGGAGTTTAGAGAACAGCAACAATAATTTTCTCGTCATATCTATGCACTCTTGTTGACTGGGTAGGTCTTCATAGGTGTTTAATAAAATGCACAAGTTTACTGTTGCCAGTATGAAACTTCTCTCTCATACTTTTCTGTATATTACAACCCATGGATGCCTGGCATATTCTATAGTTATAGAATCTCTGTCAATTAGGTTCTAGTTGGATGTGTCAATGAAGACTATTGTGTGCAAGACAAAGAAGGCAAGAGGGAGGTCATATTCTGCAGATGGAAGGCACATAAGTACCAAGACACAAGAGATTTCTCAGTTGCATTAGGCCAGAAGTACTTAAGCCTGATTCAGGAGCCCCACAGAGGTAACTGAGACCCTTTTAGGAATGCCACAGAGTCAAACCCATTTATCCTGCACTAACACATCATTAACTGTTCTCTACTCCCATTCTCTCTCCTCAAAGCTACAGCAGACCTGAAATGAGCCTTTTAATCTCATGGCTGAGGGAATGCTTTCTTAGGGAGTCTTAAGGCTCTTGTGTTTCTGTTTTTATTTTTAATGCAATAAAAATCAGGAGATATAGTGTACAGAAGCAAAAGCTCTTTATAGTATTCAGCAATTTTTTAACAATATGGAGTGTTTTAAAGACAAAAAGTTAAGAAGAAGTTTTCTTCAGTTATATCCTGAGAGCCACACACCCAGAGGTTCTAGTGTTTGTGCACAGCAGCTCTGCCATCTTGAATCTTCAAAGGCCTCTGGTCACTTGAGAACTGAGGTCCTTGCCTCAGGCCCTTCTGCTTTTGTCACTTCATGTTTGTCTGTATTAAGACACTTCCTCCCTAAAATATTTAGAATGGTCTCATTTTCCCAGTTAAGTCATGAAAAGAGTTGATACAAGACACTATAGACTTGTTTACAACTTTAAAATTATCTACATGGGAAAAATCGTTCTAACTTCCATTAACAATCAGAAATACCCATCTCCAAACCTCTGGCTCTATTTTGATGCCCTACACACTCATATGTTGTTTTTATTCTATTCTTTATATATAAATTCTATATATTACATGCTATATGCCCTTCACAGAAGGCTAAAACTACAAAAGCTTCACATGGATTCCACCACAGTTCTTATTGAGATATTTATTACCACTGTAACACAATTTATTTTGACATGCTATTTGTATTCCCAGAATTTCTAAGCTATTAAATAAATAAGCTGATTAATTATTTATTTGTGGGGGAAAGGAACAGAGGCTGGAAAGTATCAAACTTTAAATAAAACAAATACTCCCATGGCATTTGTATAATTCTTAATTTAAAAACTACTTGTAGGTGCTAATTATAGGCTTATAGACACATAATCTTCTTATAGCTAGTCCTTAAAAAAGAAAGGGCTTTTCTTTTTGAAATGTGAGGATCAAACCAGGGTCCCATGAATACTAGTCCAATGCTCTACCTCAGCTCTGCAGCCCTTGTCACAGTGCTGGCAAGCACCGATACCTATAGATCCTTAGTTGGGCTTATTTTTTTGAGACAAACCAGCATAATCCCAACAAAGTGGCTGAATGGCAGAAATGACACATACTCTTCTTGTCTTCTTCCATGATTACTCTTGCATCATACAACCACAGTCAAAGGGCTCTGTACAATGCTGAACTGGAAGCTTACAATGCTGACTTGGAAGCTTAACCAATCGCCTGGTTCCCACACTTAACCAATCACCTGGTTCCCACACTTAACCAATCACCTGGCTCCCACAGCTTAACCAATCACCTGGTTCCCATAGCTTAACCAATCACCTGGTTCCCACAGCTTAACCAATCATCTGGTTCCCACAGCTTAACCAATCACCTGGTTACCACACATAACCAATCACCTGGTTCCCACACTTAACCAATCTCCTGGTTCCCACAGCTTAACCAATCTCCTGGTTCCCACAGCTTAACCAATCTCCTGGTTCCCACAGCTTAACCAATCACCTGGTTCCCACAGATTAACCAATCTCCTGGTTCCCACAGCTTAACCAATCACCTGGTTCCCACACTTCTACCAAAATTGACTCAAGAAATATTGGGATAGAAAGTGTTACAACTTTACAAAAGAGGAATTGGTTATTTGTGGTCAAAAGCACAAAGCACAATGGCTGTCATATTAAAACAAGTTCTACTCTCTTTTACTGTTGAGGGCACACTGGTTTCTTCCTAGCTCACCATATGTATAGAGCGGTGGGAGGCAGAGAAAGAGAGAAATCAGTAATATGTATGTGTATGTACATACATACATACACATATGTATATATCTGTATCTATATATAATTTTTTAAAAAGAAAGTGTCACTTTTTAAAAAGACAGCATCTTCTCTATCCCAGGATGCCTTGAACTTAGCCAAGGATAACTGAACTGTTGAGCCCTTTTTCCATAGTGGAACTTCAGGCGTGTGCTACCATACATGGTTTATGAAATGCTAGGAATTAATTCAAGGGTTCATGTAGGGTTGGTAAGCATACTACCAACTGAACCTCATCTTCAAGCCATAACAGTTTAGTTAATAAATAGCATTATCTCAACTGTAAAGATGTAATAGAGAATTAAGCACAGCTATAGGAAGGGCAGGATAATAGGACAAAACTGCACATTTATCTCTTATCTCAATATTATGAATATATTTTCATTGTATTCAGTGTTGGTTTTGAAATATTGGGCTATGGAATGTCCTTTGTCTGGAGATATGAATCTACTTCTTCCCTCTCTCCCTCTCTCCCTCTCTCCCTTTCTCTCCCTCTCTCCCTCCATCCCTCCATCCCTCCCTCCATCTGTCCCTCCCTCTTCTCCTCCCGCTCCTTTCCATCCTTCTGTTTTTTATTTTTTTTGGTAGTGCAATGGATTGGTGGAATCCAGGCTCTAAGAAAAATATCTCACCTTCTGCTCTGGTACTTTAGGAAGAAAAACATTACCATTTATATATAAAGTTCTTAGTCAAATGAGGAAAAGAAAAAATGCCACCCCAACCTAGTCAGTGCTATATATTTTCTATCATGGATGTGTAGAGGTAAAGCCTCAGTTTACAATGAACTCTCAGTTAACTAGAGGAAATTCATGGTACATTTAACTACAAGAAAAGGCACAAAAGGTGTTTTGGGGACAGTATAAAGACTTTAGGGAAGAGCTTGGGATTTACTTTAGACACACATAAGAAAGCAGATTTATTCCATACTCCCAACCAAGTGAGAAAGAATGGGAAAAGTTAGCAAGCCAGCATGTACTGTGTGCTACCCTGGGTGTCATGTAATCTCAGATAAAGGAACATTTGCATATAATCATAAATGTGAGAGAATCTGACTAGACTCAATGCAAATCAGAGATTACCTTAAAAGATTTCTCTTGGCTGATATATTTAATGCAAACACACAAATATTTTCAGGCATATACACAGGAATTGGATGGTATATGCTTATCGTACTGCCCCACCTCATTTGCATTAGAATTATGTCCACTCCTCTAAATAATTTCTTCTGGGGAACATGTCTCAACCACACAATTCCCAAGTCAGAACATATTATTTTATCCACTTAATGAGACACTGAATGGTACTGAGACATTTCTAGACATTCATCTAAAATGCTCCTCTAATTCTTAAATATAACTTTTAATTAAAATAAATAAAAATGTCTTCCATCTCCCTCTATACACTATTAAAAGTAAAAAAAAAGCATTTTGCATGACTCTGGGGATATTATATAGGTTCATATATGCTCACTCAAGTCTAATTATTTTAGAGTTTCCCTGTTGACAAGGAAAGATAAAGAAGTCCTTCACTAGCTAAGAATTGAGAAGTCTGATATAGTTCATAATTCACTGTGAAGGTTGCCTATAGGAAGACACTTCCTTTTACATAGAGATATTAGCAACTAAGAAAAACAAAGAACCATACTTATGGCCTGAATACTATTAGGATGGCTTCTGGAAAGCTTACAAATAAAACCATAAACCTTTATTCACAGTAAAAACATTGTAACTTCCTCTGTGACCTTGTGGATCTAGAGCTGTACCTTATCAGATGTGATCCCACCCAGTACACACCAGAAACTCTTTGAGTCATAACTTCAAAAGACACCAGAATCACATGTGTGCTATTGCCAACACAATTCAGCTCCATAGTCTTTTTTGAAATGCTAGAGACCATGCTCTTATGCTCAAGAGAAAGAGCTAGGTGAAGTTCTTTATGAACTTGAAATTTTTATTGAGCCATGCAGACATGGCTGGGGTACATCTTCTGCAGACTACAAGTCTAAAGAAACAGCCCAAGTTGATGAAGCCAGGTGGTCGAGATCAGGGGCAGGGGGAGGTTATAAAGGCAAAAACTACAAGTTGGGCACTGTCTCTTGATGCAAATGCAGTGCCTATTGATAAGAATGAAAGGGTACGAAGGTTTTACAAAAATAGGGTATAGCTGTGTTACCATGGTATCACTGTTGACCAGGGAGGAGAGCAGAAAGGCTTGAGGTTACAGAAGGATCACAACAGTGGGTGGGTGTGATATGGTTCATAACATAAGTACTATGTGTCCCTGAGTGTCAAGCTGACCTCAGCTTTAGCCTGAGGTTGGGTAAGGATTTAGCAAATGTAATTTTTTTTTTACTTTAGTTTTTATAGGAAAACCTGTAAAATATTTATAAATAAAATTAATAAAAACATTTCTTTCTCACAAATAAAATGACCCAATACTCTAACAAGGGCATTTCTTTCAAGTTTATCTAGAAACTTACTGTGATGCCCAAATCTCAGAACAGTACACTTGAGTTTTCCTTTTCTTTTCTTTCCCCTCTCTCCCTCACCCTCTTCCTCTCCCTCTCTTTGGGTGATGTAAAAAAATATTATATCTAAAACTTAAATACAATAAAAAAGGTGCAAGAGCCATTGATTCTATTTTGAAAACTAGAGCAAGGTGAAATGCTGAAGCTGTATCGGGTATTATTTTCACACTGTAGTGATTAGGGTAAGGTAGCACCAACAGCAGAAAAGGAGGTAGATGCTGACCTGCTCAGAGATGGAAAAGTGAGTTGGTGTTTCCGACTGGGGAAAGAAAAGCCATTAAATAAAAGTACCTATGAAAAAATACGTATCCTAAGTGAATCACATCCTTACCTCACACAAAACACCAAAACTAACTTTAGAGATATTAAGGAATTAAATACAGATGACAAACTTTTAAACTACTAGAAATAAAGACAGAAGAAGTCTTCATGAGTGCAGATAGTAAAAACTTCTTTCCAAAGACCCCCAAATTAGACAGACAGAAAAGAAATCCATGTGACTTGACTACATTGAACACAATAAGGAAATGAGAGAGGAGAAGCCATGACTCAGAGTCTTTCAGCAAATATAATCAGCAAAAATAGTGAGAACAAGAAAACATCAAGTTCTTGTATCAGTTCTTAGAAAACACAATTTGAATGTCAATTAGCCCAAAATTATGCACAGTAATTTCTCTAGAGAAATTACTGAAACAAAAGAAAAATGTCCATTTTTATAAGTAATCACGGAAACACAAATTAGACCACAATACAATTTAAAGTTTACACTTGTGAGATAGGCAAGAAAATTCAATCTGATACTAAGTGTTGTCAGTGTAAAAGAACATAGAACAGAATGAACATTTTTATCCTGGTATCATCTAGACAATTTTGTTAGTAATGGCACCCTAGTTTTGTTTCTATTGTTGTGACAATATACCACAACAGAAGGTGCTTTAAGGGGAAGGAAAATATTTATTTGGCTTATGAATCCAGATTACAACCTGCCACTATGGTCCAGCTAAATCTAACAATGGCAGTATTCTAAGAGAAGGTCCAAATATCCAGTAGTTATTCAGAATAAGAAGCTGAATATCTCAGCTGGTCAAATGGACACAATTATGACTAATCATCACAAGAGGTAAAGACATACATACTTTATTTCACAACAACTTTACTAGAGTATATGTACACATGCAACCACATAACTACAATTATGACTGTAATGCAAAAGTTATTATAAATGTATAAATCATCCCATATATTGTTTAAGTTATTAAAATAAAATTGGAAAGTCAATGTGACACCCTTATTTCAATCAATCTTCATTGTATTCTCAGTCAACACTTGTAGAAAAAGCTACCAGTGCATACCAGCTTGCTCTCACAGCTTATGATTCACACATAAGAGAACTCTTCCAATAGCCATGAAGTTCTTCAGTGAATTTTGTGGTTTAGCCTATATTTTCTTCTTGAAACTCAATGGTCTTGTAGTTATCTCAGGACAGTAAAGTAGACATTTTTCACGTCGCATACCCTCTATTCCTCTTTTCACTAGTTATTCTATATGACAACAGTCAAACCTGACAATAATTGAGAAGTTAGGATACTTGTTTGTAGAAAAAAAATATAAGGAGAGATCATATCAATTTTGCCAGGATGAAATCCAACTGGTTTAGTCTCAACATTCTACAGAAGAACAGCCACCTACAAATGGTTGAAGTGGATGGATCTTTATGGAAGGTAACGAAGGCCTCAGAAGTTGCCAGTGAGGAGTCTGGCAATCCAGAGGAAGAATTCTCTTTATTCTAAAGCTTGCTTCCCTTATGGGGGCTAGTGGCTCACTTTGCCTTCACCTGTGCACTAGTACAGCATAAGAGGTAGAGGCCTATGCATGAAAAAGAAGATTTTCTGAAAAGATGTCCTCATGTTACCTCTGCCTGAGATGATTCCATAACAACAAAGTTAGCTAAAGATTATGTTAAACCTGTTCATAAACCCAGCTCTGCATAAACTGGACACAGTGGTACATAGTAGGGAGGTAGGGGCAGAGACATCAATTTATTTAAGGCCAGACTTAGTGAGTTCAAGGCTAAATGGGGGTACATTAAAGTCTATTTCAAATGAAGAGAGTCAGCCTATAATCCCCCAGTACAGCAGACTGGAGACAGGAAGGTCTCGCTAAGAGGATGTCCTCAGGATCTCCTCAGGTTACTTCTAGTGGAGAGAAAACAGAGCCTCAGGACTCATGAGGTGCCTCAGCAATTAAGCATACTTGCTTTGAAGCCTGCTGATCTGAGGTTCATTCCTTGATACCCATACGGTATAAGGAGAGAAAAAACACCCTGAAAGTTGCCATCTGACTTTCACATACATGATATGGTGCAGGAACATTCACACATATTCACACACACACACACACACACACACACACACACAGTGGGGGAGTGAGAAAAAATAAATAAGTGTAATTTATAAAATCTATAACATCATTATGTTATAAACTAATGATGACAAAATATGATTACATCCAAAGTTTTAGTGCTTCTGTACACATTCCCTGTTATATAACAGATTCCATGTTTCGTTTCCTCTCCAACTATTTGCAAACATCAAAAAAGAATTAATGACAAGTGTCATTCCTGGGAAGGTCTTAGTTAATGCAAGTTGTGTGTGCTTGGGAAGAGAAACAAATAATGCTATCAAAGAGTGGGAGAAATGCAAACTAGTTTTCTGAAGATGGGAGAGAAGGACAGAGCAACAAACCATTTGGTAACAGAACACATAGATGCCAAAGAGCAGGGAGTGTGTGGATGGAACTTTTAACCCTTTAGCCACAAAAATGCCCGTTGTTGCTGCTGCTGCTGTTGTTGTTGTTGTTGCTGTTGTTGTTGTTGTTGAAGCCAGAGAGATGTCCATGCAATCCAGGAGAAAGGAGAACAGGGAATCAGAGGTCCCCAGCTGTCTTTCTGTGACCACAGGCTGACAGAGTCTGTTGTCAAGTTAACTCATGTAGTTTTCTAAGTCTGACAGATAATTTAGGAAAGAATAAACAGGAAAACTATGGCAATTACATTTTATGTGCGTTAACACAAGATAAAGCAAATAAGAAGCCACAAACCAATAAGCCAGCATAGGCACATGGCCAGCCAAAACCACAGAGGAGAATTATTTCCCACCCTGCACTCAACTTCTCAAACCAGAGAAGATCTTTCCATTTGATTTACTTTCCTACAGACCATTAAAAATCTCAAAAGCAAAATACTGAAATCCTAATCCTTGACAAGTGTTTAAACCAGAACACGACCAACAGCTATAGAACATGAAAGTATTTACAGTAGTGTGTATTTGCCCAGTCTCCACTTTCATGCTAGACTAAACATTACAGCTGAGACCAGAGTTTGGAACACACACGGGACTATTCTCAAGTATCCAAGAGCAAAGGAAAATACTCCCCACACCCATAGTCATTTGGCATCAGCCATCTTGACTGCAAGATGGCTAAGGTTAATACCATGAGAGTCTCATAGTTTCTATATTCTTAGGAGGTCTGTGAAGACCCTGCAAAAGGGAACCATGCTGTGGGAATACAAGCTGACTGTCTCTGAAGACAGCCTATAAAGGTACCATATATTCAAAACTATTCTTGATTTGGAACACTATAGAGAAGAACAATTATACTGATTCTTTTTTTTTCCAACATTTATTAGATAATTTCTTCATTTACATTTCAAGTGTTATCCAGAAAGTTCCCTATACCCTTCCTGGCCCTGCTCCCCTACCCTCCCGCTCCCACATCTTGGCCCTGGCGTTCCCCTGTACTGGGGCATATAAAGTCTGCATGACCAACCCCGGAGAGAAGGGTTACTACCGGTTGATCCGGTAGGAGAAGATATATACGTCGATCTCTGTACTCGAGTCCCCCATGATCAATCAAGTACAATAAGAAGGTGGATATCCCAACTAGACCCCTTCAGCTCCTTGGGTACTTTCTCTAGCTCCTTCCTTGGGAACCCTGTGTTCCATCTAATAGCTGACTGTGAGCTTATTCTTAAATGAGAGCATCCTTTCTGTACTAGTATGGTATGCATTGCTGTATCGACCATGCTGTTCTTGAACTCACAGAGATCTCCCTGGCTCTGCCTCCCAAGACATGTGCTGCCACACCTAGTTTTGTTGATTTTTATTTTCTGTGTTAGTGGTTTTTGCCTACATGTATGCAGATGCACCATGTGCAAGCCTGGTGTCCATGGAGGTCGGAAGTGGGCAATGAATCCTTCAGAAGCGAAGTGCCAGGGCTGTGAACATCATGTAGGTTCTGGGAACTAAACCTGGATCCTCTGGAAGAGCACCAACTCAAACTGATAGTATGTATGTATGTATTTATTTATTTATTTATTATCCATTTCTTTGTCTATTTATTATTGTATGTGTGAGAGAGTAAGAAAGGGAGGGAGAGAGAGAAGTAAAAGGAGGGGAAAAGGAAGAGAGAAGGAGAAAGCAGATTAGATCATACACCTGAAAGTCAGAGGAACTGACATTTGGGAGTCATTTCTCTTCATCAATTTCACTTTTGAAATGGCAACTCAAAGATCTATTATGTGGTAAATGGAGTACATGGACTCTGTGCATGTGTGTACATGTGTGTGTATACATATGTATATATATATATATATATGTGCATGTATGTGTGTATATGTGATATATTATACATACATTATATAAAGTGTATATATATATATATGTATATATATATGTATATAGTATACATACATACATATAGTGATTAAGCCTTGACTGTGATCTAAGAACAAATTTAAGTATCAATATGATGATGCATAATGTCATTAATCCAACTTTGTAATTTCAAATGCATGCTGTGAATCTGTAGTTGATTGGTAAAGTAGGTTCTAGGGATGATCCTCAGGTTATCAGTGTTGTCTGGCAATCAGTCCTTTTGAAATGTCAACTCAAAGCTCTTCAATGTGGTAAATGCGATACATAGAAGACTGTGTGTAAGTGATNACACACACACATACACACACACACATATTTACACTATATATAATATATACATATCTACACTATATATAATATATATCACATACATACACATACACACACATATATACAAATATGTACACACATGCACAGAGTCCATGTACTTACTCCATTTACCACATAATAGATCTTTGAGTTGGCACTTCAAAAGAGACTGACTGCTGAATAGCCTGAGCTTGTTCATATCCATAATCTACAGTGGAAGGAGTGAAGTGACTCCCAAGTATCATTTGTTGATCCTGTGACTACCAGGTGTGTGATCAGACTCTCCCATAGCATCACAAGGTGGGTATCTCATGCAGATGTGATCCATGAATGGCAGTGATACAGCATGTAGAGAACTTTAGCTGCTCAAAGGACCCTCCTCCCCCACCCTGTTCATCCATTATATGATCAGTCACAAAATGAAGCAGGGACTCAGACACTTAGGGAAAGCAAACAGCCTGCTGCCTGGCTATTGTGACATTCTTTGTTCTATTAGGCATTATCAAGGATCTCTCTTAGTTGAACTGAGCTTGTGTGTGAGACACTGAGTTCTTTGAAATCAAACAAGCCAAAAAGAAAACCCCTCAAGCCAAAACAACAACAATAAACCTCTGTAATATAACTCTCGTATGTAAGGAATCTTGGTTGACTTAAACCCAGGAAACACTGGATTCTGTACCATTTCACTTAAGGATGATTACAGTTCCTATTGGGAAGAAAGGTAATAATCAATTGCTTACAAATTCAGAGAGTACAACTTGAATCCTAAGGACGAGACTGTCTCCATCTTTGTCTAGCTTCTTCCCCACCCACTTATTCTATGTCTAGGGAGGGCATGGTAAGCATGGTTTGACCCTCAAATATATAAGAAATGACATCCAAAAATGCAAATAAATATCAGTACAAAGAACATTTGGCAGAAATCATGGAAATATAAATAATTTTGTCTTTCCTAAAAACAGACTTATATTTTTTAAAGCCATAAATATTTTGTTTTAAATCATCATGACAGTAGTTTCTTAACCTTCCTTTATAATATTGCTCTCTTCTTAATAGTGGTCAAACAGACATTCATTTTTGTCTGCTATAATTGTAGACTGTTTCTTTCATTTTTCTTTAGAAAGAGATAACTATGTAATCTCTTAAATTATTCCATTATAATTCCAGTCATCCCTCCCTTACATACTCAAACTTCTTTTCCACATTCTCTCTATGACCTAATTCCCAGGCACTTGGTTCTACTTCCACTCCTCTACAGAGACCATAGCACTGGAGTTCCACACACTTGACTGTCCTATCTCCAACTATCCAAGAATAGCCTATGAATATGCTCTGATCTCTTTAACAACTCACTACATGAGAAATTTTAGTACAAGATGTTTGTTTAGAGTGTGAACATGGAGGCTGGACAGATTCCTTGGAGGGTGAAGGCAACTGCTTCTAAGTCTGATGCTATGCCTTTGATTTTTAAGACTCACAGGATGTAAAGAGAGAGCAGCTTTCACAAGTTGTCTTCTGACCTCTACACATGCACCCAGGCACATACGTATGTACAGGCATCCTTGTCCCTCACGTGTGCACATACACACACTTAGCTTTTACAGAGTGAAAACGAACTTCAAGTCCACCACATAGATGTTAGTCAAATCATAAAATGCGGGGAAAGTGCAGTAAGTAGTCGGCCTGTGAACTCCATTTGTCCTACCCACACTCAATAGAAAAAGGCATACGTATTGGTAAGACCTTTAAAATGATTTTGATGTTTGCTCTGATGTATTTTGAAGTTCATAGTTAAAGAACAAAGTGTTTACTAAGAAGGAGTGGGGTGACTGGTTAGGTAAAAGAACTTAGGCACAGAAACTGAGCTTTTACAATAATTTTGCCAGTTAGGAGCTGAATGACCTTGGATGACATTGTTCAATATCATATTTTCTTCGTTGATAGCATGGGGTTGCTCTAGATTCCCATTTTTCTCCTATGGAAGAGTTACACAGACCTAGGCAGGTTAGTCATTCAGTAGAAACTTTGACAGAGACTCTAAATTAACACAAGCAGTAATTGTTACCTGTTGGTGGCTCAGCAGGTAACATCCTTGCCTCACAAGCATTAACATGTGACTTCAGGTCCTCTACCCTGGGTAGAAAGCTGGCTGTACCTGTAACTCCATCGCTGATGAGGCAGAAACAGAAGAATTCTGGGAGCTCCCTAGCCAATCTTTTTTATCAGTTAACACCAAGTACCACTGAGAGACAGTTTCAAAAAAAAAAAAATCCCAAACAAATGAACAAAACCAAAAGTGGACTGTGTTCTAATGCAAGAGATTAAGATTGATTTCTGCCCTCTGCAAGCATGGTGTGCATATGTACCTATCCATACAAATACCAACAACTTACAGAAGTGTGCTCATGCACACACACAGGTTTGGGGAAAAACACTAATACTTCAATTGAAGACAAACTCAAGGTTAAGTGAGACAACATTACAGAAGAATAGAAGACCATGTTCTGTGTTACTTCCTCAGGTAGCAAACCATCTTGCTCACCTTCTTGGATAACATAACTGACCAGAAAAGCCTGTGTCCCCACAGATAAGGTCACATGACAGAAGGTGCCATCTTAATCCATACAGCCCTCTGAACCTTCTCCAGCACAGTAGTAGTGAAGACTACCTGCTCAACACCCTTAGAGTACATGTCCTGTAACAAGGCTATAAGCCGCATAATGTTCACATTACTTAGAACAGTGACACACATGAACAGAATCACACAAAAATTATGACCCTCTTGAGGGAAGAAGCCACATATAAGCTGGACTTCCCTTTGGGTCTTCTCAACGCAATACCACCCATCCTGTGCTGCTTAATTAATTCTACTCTACCACAGTTCTGGTATTTTTTATTCAGCTGTCGTGGGACAAAACTCAAGAAAACAAAGGGAAGACTCCACCCAGCTCTGCGTAAGGGTTTTTGTGTTGATCCCTGTTCATATCAGAAGGGGACAGGCAAGGAAATGGCAGTGTATTTATAGCTCTGTTTATGATATAGCAAAGATGTTTGGTTACAGCAATTTAAGAGGATAAAAGAAAAAGGCTTGAGCCATAAAGTTTATACCTCTTTCCCTATCCATTTATGGTTTGGAAATGGCCACTAGTTTTGTTATTATGTCCTTATAAGACTTCTTAGCCAAGAGTACAGGGTTTTGTTGTTGTTGTTGTTGTTGTTGTTATTGTTTTGTTTTGCTTTGCTTGCATACATGTGTGGTGTATGTAGATTTGCATGCATGTGTTCAAATGTCAATGGGCACACATGTAGTATATGGAGTGTGCATATGTATATATATGTGTAAAGGCCTGAGACCATGTTAGCATGGACTTTCCCCTCACTTTCTACATTATTCATTGGGATAGGGTCTCTTAAATAAACCCAGAGCTCACTGATATAGGTAGACTACCTAGCCAGTTTTTCATGGACCTAAAGATATAGCAAGCAGAATTTGAGTTTATTGCCAAACTATGCAGATCTATTCAGAAAAGAGCCTCAGAAAAGAGCATTAGTTTGCACTTGGTTTCTGGGGAAGCAATCAGCTCTGTTTAATAAAGTACAAGGCACATCTTTAGAGGGAACTCGGTCATAGTTCAAGAGAGAGAAAGTGTGCTCTGGGCATAGGAATGTGTAGGGATGGAACTTGAGCTGTCACCGCGACCCAGCCTGATCTGACTTGTGAGTGGCAATGCTGGCCATATCCCAATCAAGTCTGCAGCTATTAGAAGTCGCAAACCTTCTCCACAGTGCTCAGCACCAGATTAGAAACTAGTAATGTGAGCAGGGTGGTGACTGTATAAAGTAGTGCACTGTAGCAGCAGTTCACTCAAAGACAACAAGGAGAATATTATAATTTCTGGTTACAAAGCTACCCCCTAGACATCAGGCTTTAGTGATGAGAGGCATCCCATTCACTAGTTCCTATGTCCATCTCAAGAAGGCCAAGGTAAAAGGAAGTTCAGGAGGCAAAAGTTACCTCGAACAAGGTTGTTTGTTAGCACTGCAGTTCTAAGAAGCAAGAATCACTAGCATGTTACAAGTGGGAAAAACTGTGTCTTCGTTACAAATCCTCAGTTTTGATAATGAATCAAGACAATGCCCCATGATCTAATGGAGGCAAGCTGAAACAGTGAGATCCTGGTTCAGTGAGAGACAATGTTTCAAAATGAGGGTAGAAAGAGATAGAGGATGACTACCAATGTCCTTCCAAGGCCTCTGAAGGTGCATTTCTTGACATACATGCCTGTACACTCATATATATAGCATACCATACACACACACACAGACATACACATATACAAAGAATATCTGAAGAGAAATAGTCTGGCTAGTTAATGACTTAGTATCTGACTTAGGCATTTTTCTACTATAGTCAGCAACCATAACACAATAGATTTGCCAGATGTACTGGTTAGGTTTTGTGAACTTAACACAAACCTAAAGTTATAGCTCAGAAGATGGAATCTCAATAGACAAATTGCCTCCATTAGATCATGGGGTCTTGATTCATTAATCAAAATTGAGGATATGGGAGGGCCCAGTTCATTGTGGGTGGTGCAACTGTTGGTCCTGGGCTGTGTTTGAAAACAGGCTGAACAAGCCATAAAGAGAAAACCATTGATCTGGATTCCTCCATGGCCTCTTTTTCAGTTCCAGTTTCCAGGTTCCTGCTTAGACTTACCTCAATGATGAACCTCAACTTGTAAGACCAAATAAACCTTCTTCTTCTCAAGTTGCTTTTGGTTACTACCATCTTTATCACATAAATAGAAACATAACTAGTAGACCAGAAAAGTCTAAAAAAAAAATGTGGGGACAGGCTGAGAAGTCACAGAAGCTTAAGTGGAGGTCAGTAAACATGGTGACAGAAATATCATGAGAGACCATCAATGAAGTAATCATGTTCAAGCAGCTAAATGTTAAGATGTGATAGAATTAAAGAAATTGAGGATAAAGTTTAGGTGACAAGGTTGGTAGTACAGGATTGTAGAAGTGACAGAACTGTGGGTGCTAAAAGGTAGAGGCACTTCTTCTTCCAAAGGACAGAAGACAGGAAAGGGGACAGAGCGGCGCTCAGCAGAGATCCATGTGCTAGGAAAACAGGAAAGGGGACAGAGCGGCGCTCAGCAGAGATCCATGTTCTAGGCAGCTCCTTGTCGACACTGATCCGAGCTCATTCTCATGACTGCTTCAGCCTACACAGCACTAGCAAGTGTGACACAAGAGGAGAATGCTGATCACCCTGGAGCTTCTTCTTTCTTGTTTTGTTAAGCTTGGTGGGGGGAGGGGAGTGCTGATACAGCTCATGGCCATGCATACATTGTGGGGATGGTTAGTACCGAATATCAACTTGAAAGTACCTTGAATTACACATGAGATGGGCCTCTGGATACACTAACTAGATTAGGTTGGTATCTGGGTATCCCTATGAAGGCTTCTCTTGATTAACTGAAATGTTGCCCCCCCACCACCACCACCACCAGACTATAGGGAGCACCTTCCTTCCAGAGGGGGCCTAGTTGCTATAAGGAGGTCTCAGGAAAAGGTCTTTACTTTTGCTGATGGCCCTTATGGCCTTCTGGCAAATTCATCTATTCTGTTGCTACTGCTGCCATCCTCTGCTGACAATGGACCCCAGTGCCTTCAACCTTCCAATATGAATAGAAGACCCATGGTTCTACAGGAATCCTCCAGTCTTTGAGTTCCAGACTGAGATAGAAGCAGCATTCAGCCTTGTGAATTAAGAAGTTACCAATTCTTAACATCTCCAGTGCATAATTGCCATTGTTGGGCTGGGCTAACAAGACCATGGCCATGTAAACCAATCTAAAAATATCCCTCTCTAATATATGGCCACTTTATTGGTTCTGTTCCTCTACTAAGCATTCACAACCACTGAGTCAAATACCCAGATTCCTTTTAATGCAGCTCTGAGAATACCATATGAAGGTCCAACTCAGCCTGTTAGAAGACAAGAGGCCACCAAGACAAAAGTCAAAACAAATGACAGAAGGTGTCAACTAACAGCAGAAGTGAGTAGAGTAATAATAGTATTGGGATAAGTGACTGTACCTGCCCAGCATGATACAGGTGCAGAGGCATCTCTACATTTATTTTTCATGAAGAAAACGGGCAATGTAAGCTAATATATCTTTGAACAATAAGCAAATTCATGCTGATGGAAATGTGCCAATACTTAGAGACATATATAGCCAAGTTCTAGATCTTAGAAATTACACATTTCAATAAGAATTAAAAATTTCACAATAAGTAGAAGTTCTAGCTGATGGATTAGAAACAGAAGGGGATGCTCATAGTTATCTATAGGATGGAACACAGGGCCCCCAATGGAGGAGCTAGAGAAATTACCCAAGGAGCTGAAGGGGTCAACAACCTTTTAGGTGGAACAACAATATGAACTAACCAGTACCCCCTCAGAGCTCATGTCTCTAGATGCATATGTAGCAGAAGATGGCCTAGCCGGCCATCATTGGGAAGAGAGGCCCCTTGGTCATGCAAACTTTATATGCCCCAGCACAGGGGAACGCCAGGGCCAAGATGTGGGAGTGGTTGGGTAGGGGAGCAGGGCAGGGGGTGGGGGTGGGGAAGGGAACTTTCAGGATAGCATTTGAAATGTAAATAAAGAAAATACGTTTTAAAAATTTAAGAACAAAACAATAGAGAGAAAACTACTTCAGAAGAATTCTTTTCATCAAACATCTGACATCTGAGAATGAGAAGACAATAATCAAAGAAAAACTGAGTTTTTTTTTTCTAGAACTGAAGTGGCTGGCCCTTTTCAATGTGTGTATAAAAAGCCAAGTGCAATAAACAAAAAGATTCACACCAAGGCACATCACACCAAGCTGTCCAAACACCAAAGGAAACAAAATTCTTCGAGCACAGAACTGAACGTACCCACATGATAGCCACAGAATACCACTGTGCTTGGGACCGCTCTGGAAAGTAAACCACAAGTCAATGAGGGCCTTCACCAATCCGAAGGCAGACGGTTTTCATTATTGAACGTTATACCCAGACAAACTAGAAATTAAATGTGAGGGTATAACAAAGACATTTCCAGTTGGCAAGATCTTAAAAAAAATTAACCTTTTGCTGGAAGGCTCTGTGTCTTCAGCTGCCTTTATAAACTTTGCATCCCCAGGAGCTAGGTGGTGCATTCACTGCTTCATACTCTACTTACTTTCTCTTTCAGACATGAAGCTTCATGTGTCCATCCTGGAAAGTCTAGTTTTAATATACTACTTCTTCTTAGAAAGATTCTTCATCCTAGCCATCTGAGCACAATGTTTTCCTTTCCTGCCTACTGGACCTTTCTACCCATCCAGGTACTTTGTTTCACCTATATGACATCTCTCCTCAAACAACAGAAGCTTTCAGTAGGCAAAAGACTTCCCATTTGTCCTTTGTGGCTCTGGTCTTAAGGTCTCTCCTACATACCAACTGTACCAAGTACAACCCTTTTTAATAGACAGGCATATTGAAAAGAGCTGTCAAAACCGAAAACATCACACCCAGATTATTATATTTGTGTTCTCCAATCCTTTCTCCATCCAGATTTCCCAACATAGTCAACCTATAGGGCAGATGACATCATCTTGACAAGTGCAGAGGGTGAAAAAGAACATTATTCTTTCAGTAAAAAAAAAAAAAGTGTGATTCACCTATTTCAGAGCTAGATATATACACAAACTGGATATGTGTCCTAGTTTGCTCTTTGTTGCTCTGATCAAACACCAAGATCAAATATAACTCTGGGAAGAAAGAGTTGATTTGGCTTATAGGTTAAAGTAAGTACCTTGATGCAGAGACTACAAAGAAATACCATTGCCCTGTTTGCTCACAGGTTTGCAGTCAGCAGCCTTCCTTTCCTATACAGCACAGGACCACCTGCCTAGGGATTTACATCAATCATCAACCCCCAAAGAGAATTCCCTACAGGCATCCACAAGCCAATCTGATAGAGACCACAGAGATTTCTCTTCCCAGGTATATCAAGTTGGCAACAAGACAAACCAAGACGACACATAATGAATTAAAGTATTTTTCACCCATGAAAAAACTGATATACAAATGTTCACAGCAGGATTATTCACAATGCTGAAAAGCATAAGTAATCCAAATGCCTCCTAATTGATACATTTGTCAAATGTGAAATACAGTTGAAAAAGTGTATTTTTTGATATAAAAAATGTAGTAATGATAGAAGCCATTGCATGAACAATAAAAACATTATGTAAGAAAATGCAGGGAGTCACAAAGGACTAGCTATAGCCTGATTCCATAGGAATATATTCAACATCCAGACTAGATACCTAGAGAAAAAGTTGATTGATGACTTTCCAGGGTAGTGGAGTCACTAGGGCTGATGAATAACTTAATGTACTCAGGATTCCTTATAAAGCAAATAAAAATCTCCTAAAGCTGATTATAGTCAGGATAGTACAACTCTAAATACACTTAAAATCCAATCAGTTTATCTATCTTATCCTTTGGAGAAAGCGTCTCCAAAATGTTGTGCAAACAGGGTTTGAACTCTTATCCTCCCAAGTGCTAGAGTTATAGGCATGAACTATCATGCCTGGTATCATAGGCATTTAATGACACGTCTCTTAATTTTTTAATTAAATACCAATTATAACTTTATTTCTTATTCTTCTTGAGATCAAAAAGTGAGAAAGCAGGCTGCTTGCCATCACAGTTGAGGACTGTATTGCTTAGTGTTGTCAGAGCTTGACAAAAATCTAGAATGACCAGGAGATGGGCCCCTGGGTGTATCTGTGGAGTTTGTCTGGATTACAATAATTATTTATAGTGGGTAAACCCACCCATGGTGGATGTCACCAATCCCTGGCTGGGATCTTGGACTACCTAGAATGTAGAAAGAGAGCTGGGCATTAGCGTATGATCCACCACTCTTTGTTCTGGATTGGGTGTGATGTGACGAGATGCTTCAAGCTTTTGCTCCTTGGTTTCCCCACCATGATGGCGCACTGTTGGATTCTAAGCCCTTTCTTCCTTAAGTTGCTTTTGTCAGGCTATATTAGACCAGCAACGGAAAAAGTAACAACCCATAGCAGAGGAAGGCAAGAAAGCAAAGAGGCCAAACAAACTCTCTTTGATAAGAAACCCACCCCTAAGATAGGAAACTTCCTTAGAAGCAACATTAATACTTTCTCCAGGGTAGAGTCTTAACAACTTAAAAACATGCCTGTAAGCCTTCCAACCTTTGACCTGTGGATTCAGCTTGGACACTGGGAACAAATTTGAGCCACTGCACAAATTGAGTTCCAGTGTTAGCCTCCACTAAACAGAACCAGAAAACACCACAGTGCCTAAGTACAAAATTACCCTTGTTACAGTTTCACAAGAATGTATCCTTCTCTGATTCATCCAAGAAATACTTATTTCTATAATATATGTCAAACTAATTTTAAATGACAGATTAGATTTCAATATGTAACTTCATAAAGAAGGGATTACTGTGAGAACTAATTCAATTCTTATTACTTGTTTTTAGAACAATTTCAACTGCACGAACTTTAGCAATAGTGTATGCAAAGGAAGACAGAACTGGACAAAAATGTATCTGGGACCCAGAAACATCAAGGTAAAATCCAAAGTCATCAACTGACACTAACTTGCCTCAAAAACAAGTCTGCCCTCTGCCTACTAATACATTCTATTCCAGAGACCCAAAACAAAGTGGTATGGAAAATTCTGGGTTCTAGTCACTGCATCACTGCTCGGTTACATAACCTTTTGTAGGTCATTTAACTCCAGAAGGTAGTGATTCTAATTTCACTATTTGCCAACTCCTTTATTCACATAGGTACCATTAAAACAGGTAGTGGACAGGGTCATTCTTCTTTGCATGGGACCAGGCTCCAAAAGCAGAGGTGCACCAAGTCCAGTACATACATCACACATATGAATTAATGTCATCCATTGGCCAAGAAAAACACCAGTTTGTAACATCATTCTATTTGAGAGGTGATTATAAAATAAAGAGGTAGACAGCTCTAATTCTGCTTTTGCATCCTCTCTTCAAAGATAAGAGAATTAAAAAACAGTACCCACCCAGGCATGAGCTGAAATAAACACTAACTTTCAGTACTTCTGTTTTACATCAGAACAAATTCAAATTTCCACCACAAATTTAGCCACTGGAACAATCAAGTTCTAAGGTACTGACCCACTTTGACAGACAAGTAGGTATAAATAAAATATTTCTATTAAACATAGGAAAAAGTTTCTCCCATTATTTTGCCTTTGCTTTAAATTGTCTTTCTTGCCCTTTCGTATTTAACCTTGTTTTCATCTAGAGTCTCTTTGGGCAGGGAGACAAGGACTGGTGAACCTGCCTTGACTTAGAAGCCATACTTTGATGCACACTAGGGATGAAAGACTCAGACTTTTCTGTAACTAAGGCAGCGCGTCTCTGACTTAACAGGGCACAGCCACAGACACAAATACCCTGCATGGATAATTAAAGATTTTGATGGTCAGATCTATAACACATTGGGTTGTAGGAAAAACAAAAAAAAGCTGACCATGGAAAACAGCTTAAATTTAATGAGTATAAATTAGCTGCAAGTAGAACTATTTTATTTTTGAAATAAGTACTGCTAATTTTTCCTTGACTTTTCTTTAAGTGGAATTGGGTTCTGAATCACAAAACACATCTGTGACAGTGTACCCTTGTGGTACATTCATGTTACCAGGCATCCATTATTTGCAGTTCTTTACCTTGGGCTTCAGAGTGTCTTCCAATGGCTAATTTGTGGCAAGGAACAGGTAAGCTAATGGCAACCAGGTTACAGTTTGCTTTTCAGTTTTCACTGCCAGAAAAGAGAGCCCTCTCTACAGATGTTCTTAAGGTCTGTCTAGCAATTAAGGCTGTGAGACCCTGAGACAGGTTTCCTGCCAGCTGTTAATGCAGAAGTACTGTATTTGAGAAGTCAAGGTCTCCCAGCAGTAGCTTGGTAACCACGACAGCTGCTGTTCTAGAGGCCATGAATATTACACAAGGTCTGTCCATGCATTCAAGCCAAGCCGCCATTCCCATAGCAACAAACATAGATTTTACTACTCCTAGAGACCAGGCAACAGGCAGAAACCTTGTGATAATGCCCTGATTTCTCCTAGCAAGACCAATGCCCTACTTATTCTTTTTTCCTAGTAGTGATTTTTTTTAAACTGTTTTGAAATATGTTCACTCAGAAGTTACAAACCAAGATACCCTCATAGATTTTGGACAACAATCTATGGTTTCAAATGAGCTATTATTCAAATGTCTGCAGAAGATAACAAAAGTCCAATCATAAAGATAGTGAGCTCTGTCACCGGTTCATAGCCTGAGTGAAGTCCAGCCTGGGATGGATTCCTTGCAGATTGCAGAACAGGTTTTCATTTGCTCCTCCATGAGCACACACTCCATCATAGAACAAAGAGAAAAACTTTCCCCAGGGAGGTCAGTTTAATTAATGAAATCCTTTGTTGCTTTCGTTTGCCTAAGTAGCATAAATAAACATATAAAGGAGAGCACTATACTCCACCTATGAGGTGAACTTTACAAGAATAGTTTTAGGCTGGGGAAATAAACGTTAGCATCTGTTTTGTAAACAGAGATGGTTCACTAGCAAGATGAAGTAAAATATTTTGGTATTACATGCAGTTTTTCCTCTTTGTGTATTTGGAGATCCTTTTGTTTGTGTTTAAATTAACCTCCCACCACGGAAATGAGTTGCTTAGATTAGAGAACATTAAAGATTAATATCACATTTCCCCCAATTATGTGTTAAGCCAACTGATGGTGTACTCCAGTGGATCAGGCAGGAGATTCAGGGGATATATGCACAGGCAGGCCCCTCAGGGGCACCGTGCCCTTCCTCCCCCAAAAGATGTGGTTTTACCTTTGCTTTTTCCAACTGTGCCTGTGCCTGCCGCTCAGCTTCTCTACGGACTGCCTCCCGGTCCTCTTCCAAAGACACATCTGAATCGGATGGGCGGCTGGTGTAGGAGTCTGCCGAACCCTGCAGAGGAGAATGTATATTATTAAATAGACCCAGTTTGTGATGGGCGCACTGGAAAAGCCTCAGTGATGCGGCAGTTTGCTTTCTGGAATAGGCTGTAAATTCCTGAAAAGGGGAGAAAATAATCCATTTGGCAGCAACCCACCTAGAAAAAAACACCCTCCGCCCTGCACATTCTTCATTAAGATAAGCTGTGTGTACCAAGACACCATTCCTTCCCCAGGCTCATTTACCAGAAAGTATCCTTTCTGGAAGCCTCTACCAGTTCTTTTATCATTAAACCAACTGTGCGGTGCAGTGCAGAGCTGAAGGGCATTGATACATTTCAAGGATAACTCCAACACCAGCCTGAGGGCTGGAACAAGTATTTACACCCACAGAGACCATCAAAACCCATCCAAGGAAGTCTTATGAGTTACAAACTTCAATCCTCTGTAATCTTGCTGCCGAGATACAACTCCCATTATCATCTTAAGGATGTTTCTCTACATCATTTCCACCTGCTACCTTCTCAAACAATATGGTAAAAGACACTTCCAGCCTGCTCCCCTCCCTCGTTCAGGAACATGTTTTAAAATACCTGTACACAGATATTTAGTGAGAGCTGGCTACGGACGACAACACCTGCTTGAGAGATTTCCTCTGGCAATAAATTACAGCGCAGGAAAGGGAGCTCAGAAAAATGTCTGGAGTCTCCCGAGCTCCCTCTCATGCAATCAGGAGCGTATTAACTAAATCAAATCACTCTCTCCGCAGGCACTTGCTGCAACAACGGAAAAGGAAAGAAAACACCGTCTCCCCCGGAACAACAAGCCCTCTAGCTTACACAGATGTCCGAACTCTTCAGCCTTCCTCCCTTGGCTCTTTTCAGAAGCCTGATCCAGGTGGCCTTCATGAGCCGGGTAGCGCCTTTATCTTTCGCAGCTGCAGCCCAGGGCACAGATCCTCAGAGCGCGCGGAGCCCTGGAGAATCCTAGCACCTTTGCTATCCATGCTCTAAGAAGCCCCTCTTCTCAGTCCCCTTCTCCCTCTGGGGCTCTCACTCCCAGCCCCAGCAGACTTCTGTCTGAGGAGAATCTTATTTTCCCATCTCAAGAGGGAACACACACACACACACACACACACACACACACGCACACACAGAATCTAATAATTTCTATTGCTTTCGAAATAAAGACAGGTGCAAGTGCAGAGACTGCCTTCAACTTGTTTAAACTCAATGCATTATATCGCTCTTAAAGATTCTCTTCCCTGCACTGAGCTTGTTAAAAGAAATTAGTTTCAAGAGGACATTTAGCATAATAAAAGTAAACAAGCAGACACCCCCCCCCCAGACTATGCCCTGATATTTCCAAGTGTAAAGTTCAAACCTTATCTTTAGAGATCAGGAGGGGGAAGATGGGGGAGGGAGGATGCACTCCCTGCACTGGGCATGCTCCACAGGAAGCTTCTTTGCAGATGCCAGCATCACACTCTTGGTTTTAGTCAGACTGCCATTTTCCATCCTAAGTGTAAACAGCTGGGAGGGGTCTCTCATGTTCTATAGTAACAGGCACATGGTGTGCCTGTCAGCTTCTGTTCCAGACGAAGCCATCTCCCAAAGACGAAATCTACTGTCTTTTCATTGAGAAACCATTACCCATTCCCTGCTAAAAACAAGGCATGCTATGCCATAAACAATAACTCATATAATCATAACAACCATCGCAAATAATATTGCACAGTACAGATCGAAAAGCACCCATTCGTCCTACCTAGAATTAGTCTGTATGAACAAGATGCAAGACAGAGCGATTTGGCCATTTAATTAGGGCATAGAGTCATCTTAGCTTTATAAAGCAATGGATTTAATGGAGCTCAAAATGACTCTGGCCTGCTTCTTGCAGTGAGAAACCATCACCAAAATAGGTATGTGAATTTTCATAGGAATATATAGAGAGACATTTCAAAGCCTTGCTGATTTATTAGCATGTTAACATTCACAGAATTCAACCATTGAGTCCAAATTCTTTCTGTAGATAAGGGGATTGGGGCTTAAGAAGGAGCCGTATGATTTCCTGGGTGAATGGGGTTATATTTTTAATGTTTCCATATGAAGAAATGCATATTGCCAAGTTTTATGAAGTAAACCGAGTTTGAAAGCAGACTGCATCTATCAGAGTAGGGTACAGGACTACTCACGTTGTCCAGCCTCATCTAAATTTTGGCTGGCCAAAGTGGCAGGTGTCTCTGATGCCATCACTCAGCAGACAGAGGCAGAAGGATCAAGTTTCATTAGACTGGGTTAAGTAATGAGATGCTGACTCAAAATAAATAAACCAATTAATTAATTAATTAAAAAATGATAATAGGAACCTCTTCATCCACTTCCCTTCCTTTGGACACTTAACTAAATACTGATTTCCAGAAGCCAAAAGCTAGAAAATATGTAAGACAGGGACTACATAATAATAGAAACTGGTTGCACCCCAACCCAGTATTGTGACATAAATTAATGGCCTATTTATAGTGTTATGAAGTTAATGTACTGTGTCAGAAATTAGAAATTTAGACATTTAGAAATTCTTTGCAATTATTTTTGGTTGAAGCAAAATATAAAATGGACAAGCAAATCTTCCAGCACATAGGTGATTCCTGATGTTTCCAAGCCTCTCACATCTGTAGCACCAAACTAGGAAATAATCAAATTCAGTTAGACTCCATGGGGGCCTTGTTCCCTTTGTTACCAGTTTGGGCATTTAAAGTGCTAAAGGTTCAGTTGACACCTCAATGCAGATAGAAAGCCTCTCACTGGTGCAATCACCATGTCTCNCACATAACATGTACTCACTGATATGTGGATATTAGCCCAGAAACCTAGACTACCCAAGAAACAATTTAATAAACACATGATACTCAAGAAGAAGGAAGGTCAAAATGAGGACACGTCACCCCTTCCTAGAATTAAGAACAAAGCACACATTGAAAGAGTTAAAGGGAGCATTTGTGCAGCTCAATCCAAAGGATGGAACGCTGCAAACTTCTTTATCCTCCAACTCTTACTTTTTTTTTTTCTGCTCCCTGTTCTTCTCCTCCAGTGTTTCTGAGCCATAGAAGTGGTGATACAGATGCTTCCAGATTCCTCAGTTCAGACTCAGGATTTCAAAGTTGCTTATTTTCTATATGTTAATCAGTTTTGAGTTTCTCTATTAATCACAACCAACTGCTAATGAACTCATTGTAGCTATGGCTACCTGAGCTAGCACTGTGCAGGACTGGACTCACCACTATTACCTCCTTCATTCGGAGAGGGCTTTGTGAGGGCTCCATCCATCCATTCAAGAGTTAGGAGAAGGTAACAGTCACTGGGGGAGGGATATGTCACTTTCCTTAGCAATTGATATGTTCCAGTAAATAACTCCAGACTCATGCTCAAGGGAGCAACTCTAAACTCAGTGCAACACACACACACACACACACACACACACACACACACACACACACTTACTTATGGAGGTCAGGCAGCAAGGCAGGGGGAAATGAAGGTATGTGGGAGCTGTGTTGGAGGAAATGCAGCAATGTGCAAGAGGGAATTGGTGAGGTTATAAGGGTATGTATGAGAGTTGATAAAAATCAATCCTATATATGCATGAAATTATTCATGAATTAATGATAAAAGCTAATACGATTTATCATTATAAAAATCTCATCATCATCATTATTTTTAAATAGAGATAGTGAGATGGCTCAGTGCTTTTATAACACTGGCTTTTCTTCTAGAGAATCCCAGGTCCATTCCTAGCACAGGCATGACTGCTCACAGCCATCTGTACATTGAGTCCCACGGGAACTACGGCCTCCTTTTGGCATCCTTGGGCACCAGCACTCACACAGTACACAGACAAACAGACATGCAGACCACATAGCTATATACATTAAATAAATAAATAATTCAAAAATCGAAACAGAGATTCTGTCATTAAGAACCTCATCATGTCAGGAAGAGAATGTTCCCAGGACACAAAATTTTGCTTTCTTCGTTCTCTCTCTCACCTCTCTCTCTCTCTCTCTCTCTCTCTCTCTCTCTCTCTCTCTCTCTGACAGGGTTTCTCTGTGTAGCCTGGCTGTCCTGGAACTCAATTTGTAGTCCAGGCTGACCTCGAACTCAGAAATCCGCCTGCCTCTGCCTCCCGAGTGCTGGGATTAAAGGCATGAGCCACCACACCCGGCTTCTTCATCCTCTTTTAAAAGAAGTAAAATTGAAAAAGTCCATTGCTAGCGACCAAGTTTAACTTTTACACAGAATAAAAATTTTGATGGTGTTTACAGGCTTAAAGAGTTTAGCAGACTCCCAGAAGTCAGGAGGCAGAGGCAAGTGGATCTCTGTGTGTTCGAGGCCAGCCTGATCTATAGCATGAGTTCCAGGACAACCAGGGCTACATAGCGAAACCCTGTCTTGAAAAACAAAACAGCAGAATAGTACTCCATTGGGTAAATGTACCACATGAAATTCTTGGGCAAATGGATGTATCTGGAGGACATAATAGTTAGTGAGGTAACCCAATCACAAAAGAAGTCATTGGATATGGGCTCACTGATAAATGGATATTAGCCCAGAAACTTAGAATACCCAAGATACAATTTGCAAAACACAAGAAAATCAAGAAGGAAGACCAGTGTGTAGATACTTCATTCCTCCTTTGAATAGGAAACAAAATACCCATGAAAGGAGTTACAGAGACAAACTTTAGAGCTAAGATGAAAGGATGGACCATCCAGAGACTACCCCACCAGGGGGGATCAATCCCATAATCAGTCACTAAACTCAGACACTATTGCATAGGACAGCAAGTGTTTACTGAAGGGACCCTGATATTGCTGGCTCGTACAGAAGTGGATGCTCACAGTCATTTACAAGATGGAGCACGGGCCCCACATTGGAGAAGCTAGAGATAGAACCCCAGGAGCTGAAGGGGTCTGCAATCCTAGAAGAGGAACAACAATATGAACTAACCAGAACCCCCAGAACTCGTGTCTCTAGCTCCATATGTAGCAGAAGATGGCCTAGTTGGTCATCATTGGGAGGAGAGGCCCCTTGGTATTGCAGTCTTTATATGCCCCAATACAGGGGAACGCCAGGGCCAAGAAGTGGGAGTGGGTGGACAGGGGAACAGGGCGGTGGGAGGGGGGAGGGAACTTTCGGGATAGTATTTGAAATGTAAATTAAGAAAATATCTAATAAAAAATTGAAAAAAAAATAAAATGAAACAGAACAAAAGAATTCAGCAGTCTTTAGATGTCATTTCACCAATGTTTGTTCAGGATCTTTTGAATGTTTACAGCAATCCACTAACCTCTATTTTCTAAAATGAGACTGAGCTGCTCTTCTAAGGCGCTCACTCTATGTCTAAGAGTATAAACGCACAAAATAGTTGCTATAAGAGACATACATACTTGTTGTGGAAAGAGAAACATGGCTATGTCCTTGAATTCTCCCATCCCAAGATAGACACTGTTAAATACTAGAAGGTTTAGTGTCCAGAGTTGTTGCGTTTTTGAAAGACCCACTTCTAACAGACTCATCACACTTAACCTTCTTCCTTCTGGGAGCAGGAAATTATGCAGCAGAGAAAAGTTATCTATCCAGTTAAGCTTTTGCCTTCCCTACCATATGGGTTTTCTGGGTCATCATGCCTGGAGTCGTCTTGAGATGAGAGCATCTGGCAGTCATTTCCATAACTATTGAACAGGTTCATTATAAAATGTCTCTTGATGACTTGGTTGCTTGTAGCATTTGTCCTTGCAGACACACTATAGGTTCACCTATGCATATTCTTCTTCTCTATCTTCACACTCACATTGCCAATTGTACAGTTCAAAAATGCAAGTTGAGCCTAATGTCTTCCAGTAGGTCATCTCAGGAGCATCTATATTTATTTTCAGAAATCTCATTGTAACTCTTTGTTAATGCTTACAGGAAAACGTCATTAACTCAGATTGATTTAGGGTTGTATCTTCTCTTCGGTTTTCTCTTTCTGCTTTTATGTCTGTCACCTATGTGTATAAACAAAACACTATCCTTTCCTTGAGTTTTTTGTTGTGTGAAATTTGCTTTTTTGACTGCTTCACAATCCTAACTATCCCCTATATCACCATTCTTGATCATTTTTGTGCTTTCTTCTTTAAAGGCAACATGATAAGAGCTCTAAGCCTACCTGAGAGGATCAGCCTGAGTCCCAAGTGGTGCCATCTACAGCTGTAGGAGTCTTCCTACGAGATCTAAAGCAATGCTCTTGGGCAAAATCAACTTAAGCTGTAGGTTTTCTAGAGACCCCTGGATTTTCCACCTGGAGACTGCAACCCTCCTTCATAACATTATACCAACTCAATACCAAATTCCACTCAAATTGTTTTCTGGCTTGGGACCAAACATGGCACAGGTGTGGCATCTCAGTCCCTCTCTGGTCAGGAGGGAGATGGATAAGAAGCAATGGGACAGGTGGGGTATCTCAGCAGCTCACTGGTCAGGAGGGAGATGGATAAGAGGCAATGGAGAAGCTTCCCTTGCACTTCTTGCTTAGCTGTAGCTTGCTGCTCGGAGAGAAAATCCCTTCACGCCTCATGTGGTCACTATCTATAGTTTAAAAACGTTGGTTTTCATTTCCAAGAGTGATGTAGTTTTTTGTTTGCTTGTTTGTTTGTACTGTTACTGACAGTTTTCTGATGCATGGATTCCTTCACAGACACAGCTCTGAGCTATTTACCAATAATGACAGATCTTGGTACTAAAAATTCAGAATGACAGTAAGGTATTGAGATGAAGCATATATATATATATATATATATATATATATATATATATATATATATATATATATATATATATATATATATATATNATATATATATATATTTTACCTGCTGCATGCCTTAATGGCAAATGTCATATAATTGATATTTATATTCATGTGATGAGCATCTCAAATACGATTGGTTGGTATTTAGCTCAATGTCAAAAAATCAGTACCAGAAGTGGCAGTAAGGGACTCTTGCAAGAGTAACCCTGTGTGATAGTTTATGATTATGTAAAAAGCCAATATGTTAATTTCAATTTTATTAAGAGAATATGAAAATTTATAAACATTATAGAACTATAGTACATACTAATAAAGAGCTCAGGTTTTGTTGTTATTATTGATAATTAAAGATTCCACAAAACCCCCACCTACATGCATTTACTGAGCACATACTTTTTGGAAACTGCTGTACTCCCAACCAAATGTAGGAGTTGCTGCTGTGGAATAGATTCAAGTGTCCTGCTGCCACTATTACACTTGATAGAACTATGAAGGAGGTTGATGTTTTTTAAAGAAAGGTTAGTAGAAAAATACCTGCTATGGGACAACAGTTTTTTAAAAGGCTAAGCTGAGAGATTCAAAGTGTATAGTGTATAGGTACGGTGATGACAATCTTAGATGACACTGAGCCAAAATCTAAGTGATAAAAGAAACTAATTCAAACAGGGGTGTGCTGAGAGAACAGAGTGAGCTCAGACTGAGGAGAAGGCATTGGAGTCCTCACTGCTGTGTTAGATTGCTTTCTATTGTGACAAAACACTGACCACAGACAATGTGGAAAAGGAAAGAGTTCCTCTCAGTTCACATGTCTGGGTCACAGCCCATCCCTGAAGGAGATTAGGGTAGAGAAACACGAGCAGAAACTGAGGTAGAAAACACAGAAGTTTGCTTACAGGGTCGCTCCCAGTCTCACATTCAGGTACCTTACTGTTTTAAATAGTCCAGTCTCACCTTTGTAGGGAAAGGACTGTCTACAGTTAGTTACCTATGTAGGGAAGGGGCTGTCTATAGTGACCTATGTAGGGAATGTTCTGTTTACACTAGGCTGGGTCCTCAAACACCAATTAGTTATGAAGAAAATATATCACAGACATTGATTGGTAAGCCAATATGATGGAAAGGAATTCCTCACTTGATGTCTCCTCCTTCCAGCTGTGTCAAAGTTGAAAACCAAGATCAATCACCACAGTTGCAAAGAAGTCTGTCTAGCTGACATGTTATATTTTCAGTAAAATTTATTTATATTCTTTTCCTCTGGCTCGTGTAAATTCATATTAAAATACATGGATTATCTTGAGACTCCTACATACATGTTCTTGTCCTGCTGAACTTACATCCTTCTCATAATTTGAGGAGTGACGTTTGTGTTGCTATCAGTATGTCCCCATTATTAGAAACATCATTCCTTCCAAGACCTTAACAAGGGTCTTGGGTTTCTTCCTTTTAAATCCATCGTCGCTTCTTAAAAGCTAAGTAGTGTGTTTTAGATTGTTCTGGCTTATATTAATAGGAAGGTTAAGCTTACTATGTGATTGTCAGTGACTCTTGATTTATGAATGTTTATATAGCATCAGACACTATACTAACAAGTCCCACCCAGTATAGTCTCTAGTCAGCTTTATTTTTATTGAGGAGAAAATTGAGGCATGGAGAACTTAAATGACCTAACTAAGGTTACAAAGCTCACAATTGAGTTGGGAATGAACTTTTAGCAACATGAGTACAAGTCCCTCCAGAGGTCAGCTTACAAAACGTAAGGCAGGACAAACCTTTGTATACAACTGATGTTTCTACTATTCAAAAACAGAGCCTTCCTGTTCGCCAGTCACAGGTGCTGCAATTTCTAGAAGTCATGAAGCACCACAATGACCTCCAAATCGGTAATTTCATCTTTGTTAAGTGTATGTGTGTGTGTGTGTGTGTGTGTGTGTGTGTGTGTGTGTGTGTGAGCTGTACTTACAATCTTAATTGTTTGCCAAATTTCACCTTGCCAAAAGACATGACAGATGTATAACGAGGACCCAATAAAACAGATAATTTCACACTTATTCATACAGTGCTATTTTGTGCATTTGGCTGCTGCAACTCTGAAATTTGCCTCAGAGTATCTCAGAATTGTGACACATTTTTTTTCATCACCACAATAAAAAGTAGAGAGTAGAATGGAAGGACAATGGAAGTCAAGAAGCCCACGATTTAAATGTTTCTTCCTTCTCTGGAAATGAATGTAGCTTTGGCAGGCTGGCCTTCAGAAACCTCAGTGGCAGCCAGCCTGCCTTGAATGGGCAAGAAGTCAAGATGGTCAGAATAACCTTTTGGTTCCGCAGGAAGTGTTGATACCTGTTAGACCTGAAGCTGAAGGAATTATAAATTTTAATGACAAGCTTCAAGATCAGAGATGCAACATCTGATATGTCAATGATGTGCTTCCTAGATGATTAATTTATGGGTAAGATGGAGCGTGACTTTAGCGAGCACTACTATCTCACAGAATGCAAATTTGATGGAATTATAGAAGAAAAGGGAGAAGGTGAGCTGACTGCCAGCACACCTCTCTCTGCTTTCTGGTCCAACAAAGAGAATTGCAAACTCCCACCTCCATGGGCAGAGTCCCAAAGACACCACCCCTCCCCTGCCCTGATGAATTGTACACCCTCAAACCAGAACTAAAATATGTCCTCTCTCCCATCATTTCCTCTCAGGTCCTTGTCACAGCAATGAGAAAGTAACTAAGGCGCATGGACATTATTGTAATTAATACTCTTCACACATTATATCATGTCTTTTCTTTAACTCCATTTGCTCTGCCAGCTCCTGTCTATTTTATTCTCCTTTGCAGAAAATTTAGTCTAAAAAATGATGAACATATGGAATCCAATTTCGCTGTTCCACTTCTCTCCTAACCTTGCATATGCCCCTACTCCACTAACACTACACATTAAGATCACCAGCAGCCAAATCGCACCATCTATTCTCAGACACATTTTTCTCTACTTTGGGAGCATTTGGTACAGATGATTGTGCCCTGGCTGTTAACTTCCCCAGCCTGACTTTCAAGATATCACTAGATATTTATTCCTTACCCATCGCCTGCGTTTCCTAAGTCTCACTTTCTAGAATTCCTTCTGCCATCCAATCTCTATGTGCTCATTTTTCCTAGGGCCTGTCTCCTCTCATAAACAAGTGCTTCAGTTCCAACTTTTCAAGCTCATTGATGCAGACACCAGGAACCTTCTTCTTTTATTCTTCTACACACAACACCATTACTTCCTTTTAAGTTTTTTGCTCAAACATTTTAATGATGTTTCCGCAAACATCTCAGTTTTAAAACGGTGACCTGTCCCCGACTATCAATGATTCCAACCTCATTTATCATTTTTTACTTATAGAAACAATGCTTCTACTTTCTTATACACAATTTACCTACTGGATTTATTGTTTGGTGTCTAACGAAAGGTTTTTGCTTTTCTCCTATTTCATTTGCTTATATGTCAGAAGTGTCTTGATATGTGAGAGGCATGTTCTATAAATATCTATTGAATGTGAAAACAGGAGGGAGGGGGATGGGAGAGGGAAAGGAAGAGGGAGGGAGAAAGAGAGAGAGAGAGGATTATTCTCCCTCACATTTTAAAATTTCTTTAGAGTCTTAACATTCTTTCTAAAAGTTAATAAACAAGTCCCTGTTTCCTTCTTAATAACCAATCACTGACAGGAATTTGCCCGTGATAAATATTTATAAAGAGTAAAAGACTGAAACAAAGATTCCAGCTTCCATGTAGCCTCTTGCTTTATCATAGGACTCAGCAAATATTAACTCCATTAACTTACTGCAAATGTCGACTACTGATCAATTGATAGAGTAGTCATGGGACATAACAAGCAAGCCACTTCAAGTCAGAAAGAAGTTATTAAACTTAAAATTATCTCATCACCCTTTCAAACCTTCAGAGATTTTAAATTTTGACAAAATGACTACAGCTTATTTGTGTGTATGTCTTCTTTTCAGATAATTTCACTTTCTTTGTTTAGGAATGTAAAGTTTCAACCCCAAAACTGCTGGTGACTCAGCACACACAAAGGCAACTCATGGTGACACCCCCAGGCTAAGTTTCCCCTCTGTCAGACACATACACTGACCTGGAGTGGCTAGGAAGAACGTGCTGGGTGGTTTTCTTATAGACAGCTCAAAACAAACTGTAAATATCATGCTGTAGAACATTTACTGGCATCCCAAGGCACCGTCTCTTCTATTCCTACAGAGCTGGACCTGAAATTCACAGCACAAAGTGTGCCTACCCATATAACATCTAACAAAACAGAGTACTTGAAAAGCTCAAGTGAGAGCTGAGAGTGGTGTATACCGAGAAGTTGAGGCAGGAGGAAAATGAGTTTAAGGCCAGCGTCATTTGCTACCTGGGCCTTGTCTCAAAACAACAATAATACATAACAACTGAGATGGGAAGGTATGAAAGTAGGTGAGTTCTATTTAGAAAGAGTAGGTTTAGCTGTGGAGGGTCAAGGGGACATAAATTGGCATCAGAGTCATGAGTATGATCCATGCACAAGCATGAAAATGTCAAAGCCATTATTTTGTATAATTAGTAAATGCTAATAAAAAGAATAAAAACATGAAGCCCTTACAAGGAGGAAATTGTTCTTCAAGTAATTTTGAATGTGTAATATATACATTCATATATTTACACATATATGTATATGTATGTATATACATATACTTATTTTGTAATGAAGCCTGATCCTTAAGCACACAGCGTGTAAAGTATGTGGTGTGTGGTTCTTCCACTGAATCAAATCCCTAGGTTCTATGAATGCACTTACTGGAAAAATGCAGAATTTTAGAGTATCTTAATGGACTATTAGTTCATAATGGTCATGTGAAGAGATCATGTAAGGCTTTCTCTTTAGCTGCAATGCAATCAAACACACAAATCTTGACTTTTTCCATCCAAGGTGAGCTTTCCCATGGACGCTAATGCACAGCCACCATATGGCTGCAGTCTTAAAGAGTACACCCTATGTAACATTTTCTTGGCATCTACTTGAGGCATATCACTTGGGGAGAAAACCAGTAAGAGATGAAGAGTGAAAAATAGACAAGTGATTTGAATACGGAATTCACCAAAGCAATCAACAGCCCCAGGCACCTGAGGAAAGTATGCCATGTTGCTAACTTAAACAAAAAACCATTTTCCTTAGGAAGATTCTTTTTGTTAAGAAAGTACCAATTCACAATGAAGAGAGCATACAATAATGCTAATATCATGTACTTACCAACAGCTTAGCTACCACAGCTTTGGGAAATTCAATTTATTTGTCACCTGACGTGTATCAGTATAATTATACTTTTGAGCCACAGCGTAACATCATTCTTATGGTTTACTTACTTAGATGATTAGACAACCTTAAGAGCAATAATAAAGACTCAAGAGGATTATATAAGGCAAATAGTTATGAGGATACCAATAGAAAACATCTATGAGATGCCAGCATATAAACACAGCCACATTTTATATATGTAAAAATACTAAAATGACAACAAAAATAAATAAGGTTGCATTTCTGAAAATGAAAATGGTACCAATTCTGTAAATTAAAACAATAAGCTCCTTCTACTCATATGAAGTCTAGAAAACACCTTGATTTCTTTTGTCTGCTATTAGGTAGTAAAACCTAGGCCATGCCTAGCCCATGCCGGGCAAATGTTCTAATACTGAGCTACATTGCAACCCTTTTAAGTAATATTTTACTTGACATGGGGTCTCTTTAAGTTACCCAGGCTACCCTTGAACTCACTATGAATTTCAAGCCACTCTTGAACTCACTCTGTAGTACTACCTTGCCTTAAATTTGAAGACCCTCCAGTCTTAGGCACCTGAGGTTCCTAGCCTGCACCACCCTGCCAATTGTCTTAGGGTTTGTATTCCTGCACAAACACCATGACCAAGTAGCAAGTTTGGGAGGAAAGGGTTTATTCAGCTTACACTTCCGCACTGCTGTTCATCACCAGAGGAAGTCAGGACTGGAATTCAAGCAGGTCAGGAGGCAGGTGCTGGTGCAGAGGCCATACAGCAGTACTGCTTACTGGCTTGCTTCCCCTGGCTTGTTCAGCTTGCTATCTTATAGAATGAAGGACTACGAGCCCAGGAATGGCACCACCCACAAGGGGCCCTTCCCCCTTGATCACTAATTGAGAAAATGCCTTACAGCTGAATTCCATGGCAGCACTTCCTCAAGGGTGGCTCTTTTCTCTGTGATAACTCCAGCTTGTGTCAAGTTGACAGACAAAACCAGCCAGTGTACCAATCTTGAACATGGGTTCTGATGTGGCCAAGATGGTATGCACATACATATTTTCCCTAAATGGTTGGCTTAACCTTTCCTTACATGTTTTCCTTGTAATGAAAGGAGCTAATGAGCAAGTCTCCTCAAAGACCTTTTGTTCCCTGTGGAACCGAGTAGCAAAGGAAAGGCTGATGTGGGATTTATGTCATGTAAGAAATTAGAATTAAAAGAAGGTGCTTACACACAAAATGTCAACATTCTAAAACATTATACTTTCTCATGAAAATACATAAACTAATTATTTAAGTTTTCATGGAAAGGGCTGAGCTTTTCTTCCACAAGCAATTAGGTGACATTAGCACTGTGTGAGGACCTGAAGCAGGCCGGGTGAGTCAGTGATTCCTTACTACCTTGTTAATACACTGCTCTAAAATTTTGACCTTCTAGAAAGATATGACTTTGGTTCTGAGAGATTTTAATATTAAAAATAGGCTACCTGATCAGGGAATTGGTTAGAAAAACATTACCAGTGTGGTGTGTTCAGCAATAAAGTACCGCAGAGCACTCCAGTGACCTAATAGAGTCAATTCATCCCTTAAGCAGCTTAGCTATCTTTGGGAGACTTAAGGAGAGACAATCTGGGTCACATCAAGTTAGGTGTATTAAAAGACTCCAAATTCAAGATTGGTCAGCAAGAAATGTGTCACAGGTATGTAATAGTCATGTTAGAAAATCCAGGATACATGAAAGTATCCCATAAAACACCAGGTATATAGAATTGGTCAAAATAACACAAGTATTATTTAGTGTTACAAATGAGAAGAAAATTAATCAATAGATATTTCTGTGAGTATCTATCAACTGTAGATAGAGTTGTAACTGTAGATAATCAACAGAAATACCTGCTTTTGTTTCTTTTATTATTCAGTTTTATTTTACTTTTATTTAGTTTTTTGAAGGGGCATCTAAAATTGAGTGTCTTAGCTTCTCCTTGCTGTGATTAATACTGTGACAAGACTAACCCATGAGAGAAAGTTTTTGCTCTGGTTCACATGTCAAGAGAGGGCGTGGGGTGGCAAGGGGGTTGAGGTGGCAAAAGGGTTGGGGGTGCAGTGCAGCAGGAGTTCCAAGCATCTAGCTACAAAGTATCCAGCATGAAAGCATGCTTCTGCTCAGGTCTCTTTCATCTCTTACCCAGCCTGGATTCCATGCAGGGAATGGTGCAACCTGCCCTGCCATGGTTGAGCCTGTTCACCCTAATTAACTTAACCAAAATAATTGTCCACCTGCATCACCAGAAGCCCATCTCCCAGGGGAGTTTTCAACTCTGTCAAGTTGCCAGTCACTACTGACCATTCCGGTGAATGGGAGCATTTGTTTTGATTGCCTGTTTCTGTTGCTACTGTTGCTTTAGTCTACTGAATATCTCATTGGATATTGTCTTTATTTGATCTTCTCCTGCTGTGATAAATTTCTTTGATAAAAGCAACTTGGTGCTCCCTTGCCTGTTAAGGGCATTGACTGTTCTTACAGAGGATCAGGTTCAATTCCCAGCCCCCACATGGCAGCTCACAACTGTCTGTAACTCCAATATCTAACACCATCACACAGACATACATGTAGGCAATACACCAAGGCACATTAAATAAAAACTAAAAGAAAAGAGATAAGACAAGAGAGAGAGGGTTTATTTGTTTCACAACTCCAGGTTACAGCCATTCCTGCAGGGAGCTTAAGGGAGCAAGAGCTTAGGGTTGTTAAGTAAGTGGCAGTCACAGTCAAGAGCAGGCAGCAATGTAGCAATGCACGCTGGTGTCACCTTGCTCTCCCTTTCTCAGTTGTCCTGGGCCCATACCATAGATGGTGCCAGCCCCACTCAGGATTGGTCTTGCCATCTCAATAAACCCAATTAATACAATCCCTTTTAAACATTTCCTCATTGAAACTCCCCTCCAACTCCAGGTGATCCTAGGTTGTTGACAACACCATAGCATGCAAAGGTTTGCTTAAAATGGTGACCTCAACGTTTCCTTCTACCGTGTAAATCCAATCCTTTTTGAGTTATCCTTTTTGTACTTTTCATGAAGAATCCAGTCAAACAGGATTGCGGCAGAGTGTTCACAGAGGGGCCTGAGACCAGTGGATCCTATATGCCTAGTGCTACCAAGATTTGAAGTTACAGGTAAAGCTCCCCGATGAATGAATGCCATTAGGAAAATATATATTCAGGCCCTATTTATGTCTCTAGTTTTCATTAGCACAAAACTCGATATTACACTACTGTTTCTCCACAGCCCAAGCTCTGTAATCAATTAAATCATATTAGAATGCAATGTCTATTGTGGAGGAGAAGCAGGCCTTCCTGCCTGTTATTGCTGACAACAGAGCCAATGGACAGTGGTCTGAAGTATAATTTCCCCAGCTGGAATGGCATCTGCGGATTTGCTCTCAGCAATTAGTAGTAACAACTCCATTGATCTCGTGGCTTTCTACTTTTGGAAAACCAGCTGCTCTTATTCTTCAGACTGACTCCTGGGGGCATTGCCACCATAGAGGGAGGGCGTTACAGTTTTCTTTATGTGAAGGGAAATATGCTAATTAACATAAAATTTGAATTGCACAGAGTTCCCCCCCCCCCCAGGGTAAGATCCTGAGTGGGTATGTTATTTTTCCCATCTTTATTTTATAGTGATGGAAAATGTTTTAAAATATTGCTTTTTTCTCTAAACCAAACCTCAAATGTGTGTGTGCGCGTATGTCTGTGTCTCTCTGAGTGTCTGTGTACCTGTGTTTTTGTATGTGTGTATGTCTCTCTGTGTGTGAGTCTCTCTCTCTCTTTCTTTCTGTGTGTATGTGTAAGTGTGTGTGTGTGTGTGTGTATGAATATGCACTCAAGTTGTGCAAGTGCCTCTTGGAAGCCAGACGTTGATATAAAGTGTCATTTTCAATTACACCTCCATTCTATTTTTTGAGAAAGTGTAGCTCACTGATTAGGCATACTGAATGGCCAGTAGGTCCATGGAGTTTCCCACTCTCTGTCTCTAGTGCTGGGGCATGCTGGGACAGATGCCATCATACCCAGATTTTGCTGTGGCTACTGGGGGTCTGCGTTCAGGTCTCTGTGCAAGCACTTTATCCATTCAGCCATGATCCCAGCTCAAAACTCTGATTTTTAGCAAAAATATTAAAATGTTGCCTGCTGTTTGCATTGATACACAAAAATACTTTTAAACAGAATTAGGGATATTGTTGATTCTTGAGTTAGCAGCTTTAACCTGATTGAATCCTAACTTAAATTATTCTCAAAATGAAAAGTTTCTGATGATTCTTGAGGATGTTATATAGGCTAAAATGGCCAATCACAAAAGAATAAATACAGTATAATGTCCTATGACTGCACAACAAAGGCGAATGCTGGCTGCCTGGGCCTGCTTGGCTGTGCAGAGAGAACTGGAAGTTAGTGTTTAATGGGGCAAAGGGTCAGGTGCAAAGAAAAATGGGGATCTGAGGAAAGGATGGCTATATAGCAGTGTGAACATTTTTATTGCCCTGGAATTGTACACTTTAAAATGGTTAAAAGCATATGGGGCCTGGGTGTGTAACTCAGAAAGACAGTATTCGTTTAGAATGTGAGAAGCCCCGAGTTCAGTCCCCAGCATCATACACACAAATTAAATAAAAATGATAAATGTCTGGTGCACGTGTACACACACTCACACCATAATTTTTAAAAAACTAAAACAAAAAACGTAAAAACTGAATCCTCCCCCAAACAAAACAAAACAAAACAAAACAAACAAACAACAACAACAAAAAAAACCCCTACTGGAACAGAAAGGAGAGTAAGCTTTACCAAAACCAATCGTTATAAAGAAAGCAAGTCTATCAAGCTAGCTAACAACAGTTTCCTAATGAAATCCAGGGCTCCTCTGTGCACTGGGCTTGTCTATTGCACCAATACAGCAACAGTAGACATTGCAACTACTCAAATTGGTTCTCGGGGGCCTGGAGCAGAATGCTGCAAGGAAAGCATGCGTTCATGTTTCTGCTGAAGATCGCGATGAACAAACTAGCCTAGTTCCCAGGCCCTGTGCTGGGGACAGGTAGACACCAGCTAACAGGATACCACAAATCTAACAATTATTATATATCATTATAAATCTGAATTAAGCAGTCAAACCTAGGGAAATACATACTGGATATGCTATCAAATTAAATCATTGAGAGAATTTCACATTGTGTGGGCGTATTAGGTTACAGATCATTTCTGCACTAAGACATCTAATTAACACTCATTCAGAATTAAATGTTGACACATTACCACATACACAGTCCTTACCAGAGAAAGTATAGTCAGTTGCAGGTGAGCAATGACATATTTCAACACTGCCTTCAGGCCTGAAGAGTTTATGAGGATAACAGGTTGGGGTTTCTTTGTTGCTAGACCCTGTGACTTTGGCACTCCAAGGTTTCCTGGTTTCTAGGCCCGACTCTCTATTTCCTAATTAGACCATCTCCCTAATGGCGGGACCTGTCACAACCAAAGCCTGATGCTCCTGATTAACATAAAGACAATGACTTTTCCAAAGAGCCCAGGGGAGATTTTCAAGGACCTTTCACATCTATGATGCTTCTAGCCTATTCCCAGACCCAGGTAGACATTTAAGAGAAACTTTGGGATAAAGGAGTGGTGGTTACTGATCCTGCTGGCAAGTATGATTTTTCAGAATCCTCAGTAAAATGCTGTATCCAAAGTGACAGCTGCAGTGAATTCCAGATTTCAGTGAGGCTCTTGCAAAACTATAATGTCTTTACTGCTATAAAACAACAGCAGCAGCAATAACAACAACAAAGCCCGTAGGGGTCTGGAGACACGGATCAGCAGTTAAGAGTATTAAAATTTAACAAAACAGTAAGTGGTGGCACAGGGAAATTGTATGGATCCCTGATTTTAATTTTGGTGTCTGTTAATAAGGTCTTACTGGAACATGGCCACACTAACGTGAATTGACTGTGGTGGCTGCTATTCTACAAGAGCAGAACTGAGCATTTGCAACACAGACCTTGAGGTTGCAAATATTTCTTATACATCTTCCATATAATGCTTGTCAACTTCTGCAGAATATTTGGGTTTAAAAATGGTCACGCAGCCGGACGTGGTGGCACATGCCTTTAATCCCAGCACTTGGGAGGCAGAGGCAGGCGGATTTCTGAGTTCGAGGCCAGCCTGGTCTACAAAGTGAGTTCCAGGACAGCCAAGGCTACACAGAGAAACCCTGTCTCGAAAAACAAAAAAAAAAAAAAAAAAAAAAAAAAAAGGTCATGCTTACACAATATTGATGATAAACCAAATTCTGTTTTTTATTATTTTTTTCTGAGATAGGGTCTGGTGATGTTGGCCATTCTGGGTTTGAACTGATTTTACAGCCACAGCTGGCAGGACACCTGACATTGCCTTTTGGCTTCAGCATGGGCACAGGTATGCCTACCTTCATACATATATGTGTGTATATGTCATATGCACACATATATGTACAGGCATGCTCACTTGTATACATACAAGTAGATAAATCATACACACACACACACACAAGTAGAAACAACAGTATTCAGACATTTACTCTTCAGCCTTGTTATCTACTGGTAGCCATAGTCAGGCCTATGAGTATCAGCCATCACTCAGAGTACAGGGTGTGGCAAGCTCCCACTACAGAAGGTATATATATATATAAAGTTTAAATGGCCTGACATTTCTCCAATGCATAGATCAGAAGATTCTATTCACCACTTTGAAAATTTCACCCAAAGATGCACATAGATTTCATTGGTTCAGGCCTGTAGTGGCTAAGTCCTTCCAAGTGGGGAAGGTGTGTGGGCAGCACCAGGAATCAAAACTGCAAAGAGGCTGAGTCCACACCTAGATATGCCCTCAGTGATTCAAACTGTCCCCCCCATCTTTTACATCTTTCTTTTCCTTACCATGATGCCAATTTAAAGACCAAACCTTTATCACATTGGCCTTAGGGACCATTCCATAGCAAAACTAAAACAATCTTTTCTTTTTCTTCTAATTTTTATCATGCTAAATCTTGAAGAAAAATCTGTCCGCTATTCATTACTAACTTTGTGTGTGTGAGGGGGTATATGAATGTATACAACAAGTATGTTCACCTGTGCTAGCTAGCACATGCATAGGCAGGTTGATATCATGTGTTCTCTTCAACTGCTTGCTTCTCCAGTTTTTGATACCGAGTATCCCAGTGAGCATGAAGTTCATCATTCCAAGCAGGCCGGCCAGCCAGCAAGCCTCAGGGTCCGTCTAGCTTTGCCTCCCAGCACTGGTGGGACAGGTTCGTGGACTACATCTGGCTTTTACATGGATGGCAGCAATCACTTTACCCAATGAGCCATCTTTCCAGCGCTTATCTTGTTTGGTTATAACCGTGCAATAAATATACAGTCTGGTACTTCTTAGTTGGGCAGCATTGGCCAGGTTATGTAACAGCTGTAAGGCTGTTTAAGATGGAAAATAACTAAGAGATAGTGCCCAGGTACACATAAAAAAATAGTACCCAGAGACAAAGATTGTAAATAACACATGCAAAGACCACACTGGTAACGTGAACACTCAATTATGTGCTATTTCAGGCTACTTATTTTACTGTCATTGCACACAACATGAAATTCTCAGTAAAACAGGCTACTAAGCTACTTCATAGAATAAGGAAAACCTACAACCTACGTTGTTAGGTAACAAAGGTCACTGAAGGATTATTCAGATCCTGTCCCCCCCTCCCAGGGGCTCCCAGTGGGCCCCCTTCTGCTCAGCAGATTGTAAGCCATCAAGAAGGTCCTGTGAGAAGATGGCCTAGTCGGCCATCACTGGGAATAGAGGCCCCCTGGTCTTACAAACTTTATATGCCCCAGTACAGGGGAATGCCAGGGCCAGGAAGTGGGAGTGGGTGGGTGGGGGATCAGGACGGGGGCGGGGGGTATAGGGAACTTTAGGGATAGCATTTGAAATGTAAATAAAGAAAATATCTAAAAAAAAAAAAAAGATTTCAAAATAACAGCAACAACAACAAAAAGAAGGTCCTGTGAAGATGTGGAGGATCTAATGCCAGGAATCATGAGACAGTATCAGTCAGTGGAGTGGAGACCTTTATCAATAACTTCCATCAGGATTTGGGGAGGGAGGGAGGGAGGGAGGGAGGGAGGGAGGCAGAGAAAGGAGACTTGCTCTGAGCTATAGGATCTATACAGCAGCTGCCCCATCTCCCACAGACAGCAGTGGGCTGGGCTAGAAAACTGCCATCTGAATGAAAGAGGACAACTGTACTGGAGTTTGGAAGCTTCTGATGGTGGACTGGACAAGCAGCGCGCAAAGTGTTCATACAGAAAGCCTGGCTCCCAAGAGCTGAGAGCAACTCTAGGACGAGGCATTTTCTGAGATTATAAATACAATTAACTGTGTCTCTAATCCTACCAAATATAAAATAGGAATAAATAAATACATACACTTTATTCAGGCTGCAATAGCAGCTTTCATTTCTTGGTACTGCCTCTACGTCATCCTACAAGGTTCTTGTCCCCAGCAAACATTTTCCCTTATTCATTTGAAGCCACCTCTTTTGTGTTTTCCTTTAGAAAGCAATAGAGTTCTACTTGATATTTCTTCAGCAACACACCTTCCCCTCAGGTTTTCTCTCCCTTTCTGGAAGTGTCAGAAAGCACGGGTCATGTTTAAGTCTTCCTCCTCTCATCTACCTGGGTGCTAAGATCTTAAACATCACTCCAAGTCTATAGGCTAATAGCTTAGATACTGTTTGACATCACCGTAGGGGAGTGGAAACCTGAAGAGGTAGAACCTAGAGGTTATTTCTAAGTCTTTGGGAGCATGCCTTGTAAGGAAATGGGACTTATCAGGCTCGCTCCCTTCTTTTCCTTCAAAACTGGTCATGAGGTAAATGAGTCTCTTTCACAATGTGTTCCTTCTGTGATACACTGTACTGCCACAGTCCCAAAACAATGACTGGAACTTAACTGTGGGGTAGAACAGTCATATACACATACTCCTTTTAGAGGCAGGGCCTCACTATGTAACACTGGCTAGCCTGATTCAGTATGTAGACTCACAGAGACTTGCCTGCTTCTGTCTCCCGAGTCCTGGAGTTAAGGGCATGTGCCACTATGATTGTGTCACTCATTATCTTTTTTAATAAGTTGACTTATCATACATATTTGTTACAGTCACTAAAAGCAGAGAACTATTTACTCCAGCTTTCTGGATAACTTCTGCAGCCTTCCCAACCTGAATCACAATATTACTCCACATCTATTGTCATTATATTTGGTATTCTGCCTAGTCGTAGTCACATCATATCCAGAGATTCATCCATCCACAGGTATGACAGTGGAGCACCGAGTGAGAAGGAGAGAGGCTAATTTATCTATTTTACATCTAGTTGAGTTCCTTTACACATGTTTTCACAATTTCCACACAACTTTGATCTTGTCTGTATATCTTTACTTTTTTTTTTTTTTCCTAACTGTGGATGCTCTCAGGAACCAACCTCAGGATCATTTTGGAAAGACAGTAGTACAAGTCTAGGCCAAAGACACATGGACTTCAACAAAGATCTACTAAAAAAATGATTCTTTCCAAGTAAATGTTATATCAGGGGATAGAATCACCATATTATCCTGTTCTCTGAACAAAACCCAACCGAACCCAACCCAACCCAACCCAACCCAACCAAAACTCCATGGGTTTCAAAGTCTGAGTTAAATAGCCTAATATCAAAGACGTGAGAGAGGAAGCTGAGCAGTGAGCATGGCGTTATGAAGAGCAGCACACAGTAACAGAACTGGGATTTAACAGCAAATGAGCCACGTTTTGGTTCTGCCTCTACAATGATATAGTCTTGAGCTCACTCTCAATATTCTCTAAATCTTATAGTGCTTGTATGCAATTTTCCATAAGGATATTATTTTGAATACTTAATATGTACAAACACTAATATATATAAACCTCATCATAACATTCAGCAAATAGTAGCTGATGTTACCAATGTTATCAGCATCATCAAACACCTGTTCTCTCACAGTAGGCTGAGGTCTTGCCATCACAATCACGATTAAGACCCTTCACAGCAAGCCAGGATCTTGAATTTGTTGCTTTTCTATTGCTCTGACAAAAATATTCCCTACAAAAGCAGCTTAAGGGAGAGTGGTGGTTTATTTTGGCTTAAAGTTCCAGAGGGACACTATGCTCCATGGCAGAGAAGACACCGTAGCAGGCAGAGAAGATATGGTTGCAGAAACAGGAAGCTAGCTGGTCCCACTGTATCCATTCTCAGGAAGCAGAAAGTGAAGAGGAAGTGAGGTCAGGCTATAGAGCTTCAAGGCCCACTCCCAGTGACCTATTTCCTCCATGGAGGGTACATTTCCTTAAGGTTTCTCAGCCTTCCAAACAGTGCCACCTGCTGGGAACCATATACTCAAAACTGTGAGCAGCGAATGGTATTTCACATTCAACTACAATGGGTCTGTTAAGGAAAGCTACCTTGCTTACCCTTGTTTGAGACAAACAAGAGTTGACACGAAGACACATGAATTGTTGCTATACTGACGTGGTAGCACATTTGCTCAGCAAAGTATAAGGACTTGGGTACAATTCTCAACACTGTAAAATAATAGCAACAACAACTAGACACACAGATGAACATCCTCAATATACAAGTCAGCCCAAGAGCAAGGCAGGAGAGAGCACCAGGAATTCACAGTAAGCATTCAATAACTGCCTACTGAATGGAAAAATCAAATGGAAAAGGGCAGATGATCTTCCAAAAGAGGATGTCTTGACTTTGCATTTGTAATTTTCCATTCCACTGGATGCAATGTGTCCTTTTGGATATGTCCCTTTGATACTATTAACATTGAGAGTCCTCAAGGACAGCTGTACAGATGTTCAGCTAATGACATCATTCTCTGGCTTCTGAGAAAAAGATGGCAACAGCAGGGAGTGTAAAGACCCTGCTGGTGAGCTCCTTTCCCTGGTGATCACAGTACTAGAAAGACAGTTTTCTAGGGAGCACCAAGGGGCTAGGAAACTTTGAACTGTCATTTGACAAAATTAAAGTGGCATTGGTATAGTGTTCATTTAATGAAATGCCTGTCTGGTTCATGATGGGAGAAGATGAATATATGTTCTAAGTCTACTGAAAGTCTGCCTAAGAGACATCCCTACTGGGTGTGGTGTTCAGTCAACAAAAAGCCAACACCACTGCAATGTCAGATGCTCAGAAAATGTGTGCATCTTAAAATGGTGGTTGTAATAGTAGTCAACAGGTAACGGTTTCCATGTGCAAGACTACTCGTGTAGATGACTTATGTGCTTATTAACTTCCTCATCACAAAGGATTGCACATTTCATAGTGGCCTGTTTTCTGTACACACACACAGACACATAGGCACACACACACACTCAGTATCACTTTTTACAACTGCCTCTGTTGGCTTAGTGTTATCCTTTAACACATCATGACAAGGAAATACACAAGATAGTTATTTCAAATGTAGCATTTAGAAACACCCTTTCTGTGACAGCTACCATGCCATGGAAGAATAGCAGCCATGGCTGTATGGTAAGCCCATGGTTGTTGGACTCAACAAGGGTCAGAAGACATAAAAGAAAGCCCAGACACAGCAGTACTCAGGTGTCTCACCAAACCCACCAAATCCAAGAGGTACACAGCTCCACTCCCTATAAGCAAGTACCATAGGATGGCTCAAGGTCTCCCAAAACAAGCTGCTGTGCAAGCTCAACAGGCAGAGGATAGGGACACAAATCTGCTGAGAGGACACCAGGTGTACTCAGTACTGCTGATCTTGAGAAAAACTGTGGCTAAGAAGGACAGATCGTACTCCACCTAGCTCCTCGCAGTAAGTCTTTATACCACAAAATATATAAGGGATTCCTTGGAAATGCCGAATGTTTTAGAGTGCTTCTTATTGATGTACAGTCCTCATCTGTGCTGATTAAATTGGTTCTTTGATAGTTTCAGATGTACATATAGTGTATCTTGTATACTCTTATTCTCTACTGTCTCCTATCTGCCCCCCCCCCCCGACCCCATCAATCCCATTTTTTCCTGACAGGCTCTGTTGCTATAATATGCTTTGTTTGTTTTGCAATCTACTCATTTTACTCAGTATCATTTGTTTGGCCATGAGTTTGGGCCCTGCCGGACTCATTGTTTAGTGTACAATTGACAAAAGTGACTCTCTCTCCCCAAGTGTATATCAGTGACTAATACTTCAACAGTAGTTAAGGCTGAATACTCCTCCCCACAGCTCAGCCTCGTGCAGAACCAGAGCAGGAAACCACAATTGACATAAAATCATGTTTGCAATGGCTGTGTCAAGCCCCGAAGATAGACCTGCACAGACCCTCACCCTATCTTTTATCTCTTATATTCTTTCCACATCTTCTCTCATGCTCAAAGGCTTTAGAAAATATGGAATAAATCTCTTGTTTAGGGCTGAGTACTCAATCATCATTGATTCTAAGCATCTTCAGGAGCCCCGGTCTCTGTGTCCCTTGCTTTTGACTGCAAAGAGACTCTTCTTAATAAGGATATGATTAGCATTTGAATGCCTTCACTGGGGTTACCAGAGAGAGGCAGAAGTGTCCATATGTAGTATTTCTCATTTAAAATAAGAATGTCTCTAGAGGAAAACAATTACCTTTCCACAAAAATGAAAAGCCTGCTATGGATGTATTAAGAACGGCACCAGAGGGCTGCGGATATGGTTGTGTCTGAGGGCTGCGGATATGGTTGTGTCTGATAGAGTGCTTGCTGTGCTCGCATGACGACATGAGCAAACCCTCAGAATCCACACAAAAAGACACATGTGCAGGCTTGGGTTTTTACAAAGTCTACTTTAAATAAGGATTTTTAAATTTTTAACCTCCCTTCTAGCTCCCCCCCACACACACACACCAGAGGTGGTGGAAAAGAAAGGTTATTAAGATACAGGAGAAGTGGACATTTTAAGATCATTAAGATACAGAAGGGGAAATTGTTCTCTGGTGCAAATCCAATCTGCATTGTCAGGAAATCAGCAGGTCAATTCACAGGAATTAGCATCAGGAGCTTGATCCACTTGCAAACATATCATGAATATACCAGCAGTCTAGTTCCATCGTGTCAGGATAGCAAACACGAATCAGCAGTGGTGGCAAGACGTAGCAGAAACAACCAGGCCTCCGCTGAATGCACATGAGTAGGACCAGCAGGATCTCCAAGCATGAGTAGGACCAGCAGGGTCTCCAAGAGAAGTTCTCTGCTGTGCCTCTCCCAAGGGAGTGAAAAGCACTGAAGACAAAGATGAGAGACCAATAAAGCATTGCAAAGCTAGCTATGCAAGCCTACCATAACTGTCCATTGGATCCTATTTATACTCCCTCTAAACATCACAGGTCCTCCCATGGGTTTTTCCTCACCATGTGAGTTGGCCAATCAGCCTGAATTTACAGAAGCAATAAGAAGCTACTAGAATGCCACCAGAAGTTTCTTGACTCATTTATTTCTATAAAAATCACAAGAAACAATGACCATCAAGAAATGTCAAGGCATACCGATACCACCCAGCATAGTCCATTGTCTGTTGGGTCCTTATTAGCATCATGCATCCTTTCATGTGTTTACTTTAGCAAAACCTCTTTTCACCTGTGTGTGCTTCAGGAAAGCACTTCTTCACATGTCTGCCCCAGCAAAACACCATTTGACACAAAAGAAACCATGAGTTTTCACTTCTCATATGTGAGTGTGTGTGTGTGTGTGTGTGTGTGTGTGTGTGTGCGCATGCGTCCCTCTAATGCCAGTGCCATGGAGGCAGAAAGATGGACATTACCTGGGGTTCTGTGGCCAGATTAATCTAATCTGTGAGCTTCAGGTTCAGTGAAAGATACTGACTCAAAAAGTAAGCTAGAGAGAAAGAAGGAAAGGTTACCTGGTGTTGACCTCTGGCCTCTACAGGCGCACACATGCATACATGCATATGTACACACAAACTTCTCTTCATACAAATACTAGCACCTTATATTTCTACTGCATGAACATACAGAATATAGGACATTTTAAATTTTCAAAAACAATGACCAGTCAGCACAAGGAAAGAGAATTAGCACAAGCAATATTTTATTCATGGGTATACTTAAAATGTGTTTTTGAAGTACAAGATGTAAAAAAAAAGTCATTTTTACATTTTAATATTTAAAATTTTAACTTCAGTAGCATGTCTGGCATTTTGTTAATATAAATTCTAAAAGAAATTCCAGATGCCCAGTTTAAAAGAACTACATATTTCTAACTGTATAAAACAAACACACTCAAATTTCTCATTTCCATGTATTGTTTGATTTGACTTTCAGGGACTTTACCACTTGAATAATTAAAATTTGGTCTCATAACTGAAATGACAATCAGTTCACAGAGACTCTACACTTGAAAGAGAGGTAAAGTCGTCATCCTTCCGAGGCCATGTCAATTGAGGTCAGCGCTCTCTTTATGGATCAATGTGCTGGTTCTGTAGCTTAGTAACACAGGTGCAGTGTTGGTTCTGTAACTATTTAACATGAGAGCAGGCTGTAAGGCCTCCTCCTTCATTATAACCAGAGCATATGGTTCCTCAAATTATGTAAAACATGCAAATTATTCATGAGAAACAAGTTTCTTTGCATAATCATGCAACAGGTGTCTATTTTAAACACACTAGGGCTAACTAATGAATGTTTGTATTCCTAAAATATTCCTTGGGATGTATTCTAGGAAATCATTTTTGAAGACATCCATGGAATTTATTAAAAACAATAAAAACCTGGAACTCATTTTCAAGAATGCTCTCTTTGCAACACTGACAGAATTCCTCAATATACATTGTCCTGGGCTGGGAAATGGCTCAGGGGGTACAATGCTTGCTGCACAAACACGAGGACCTGAGCTCAGATTGCCAGTATCCATGTAAGAAAAAACAAAATTATCCACAGTAGAAATCAGCATGGCAAATCCTTAGAAAACTTGAAATAGATATACCATATGACCAAATTATACCACTCCTGGGCACATACCCAATGAACTCTATTCCCTGCTACAGAGACATATGCTCATTCATGTTCATGGCTGTTCTATTCACACTGTCTATAAAAACAACATGCCCATAAAATGATGAGTTGATAATGAAAATGTGATAGCTATATACAAAGGGATTTTATTTGGCCATAAATAAAAATGATATTGTGGAATTTTCAGGTAAATTGATGGAGTGGAAACATTAGACTGAGTGAGGTAACCAAGACACAAAAGAAAAATTATGCATGTTCTCATGCATGTAGATATTAGTTATTTGTAGAAGTTTTAATCTGAAGTATCTGTTGAGTCTGTAAGACTAGAAAAAGACAATTGGTGGGGAGAAGGAAGAAAGACTTGAGAGGTGGAACAGAATAACATAGGTGATACAATCAGGGAAAAGAGGAATAATAGAGAGCAGATGTCAGAGGAGGGCAGGGAAGAGGCACCCAAAAGGATGAGAGTCAAAGATGCCATATCAAAGTCAGGTTGCCAAGTAAAAAGTTCCATGGCAGATATGGGTAGAAAATCTCCCTTCCAGTTATTGATGGAAGTTGCTTTTAAGACCACAAAATAATAACCAAGGCTATTGCTCTTGGTTGTCCATCAGAGCTTGATGGGAAGACTTCATTGCTACAGATACTGCATCCATTGGTCACACTGAGAAATCACATTAGTACTGACCAGGAAACTTCCTCTCTGTTGGCTAGCACCTCAAAGGTGTTAAATAGGCTACTGAGAGGAAGAAGCATCAACTGTCTTACTTAGTTGTGAACCCTGTGAACGGTAATAATGAGCACCATGGCAATATATGCGTACTGGTGCAGCTGCGGTATGAATGTCATGGTGCCACCAAGTGTGGCTTGGCTATTTGCTTCTTATCTAGCTTTTTTTTTTTTTTTTTTTTAATAAAGCCAAGGACCACCTGTCTGAGGAATATTGGAACCCACAATGTGATGAGCTCTCCTACATTAATTAATAATTGAGCTATCCCGCGTAGACATGCCGACTGACTGACCTGATTGTGTAATTCCTCAATTGATTCTCTTCTCCACTGACTCTGGACTATGTAAGGTGGACAAATAAGGGTAACCAAAGCAAGATTAATCAATTGTTTTCTGATTGTATTAAGGGTCCATTTCACAGAAGGAAACACATGCCTGATAACAGTATGTATAACCAAGAACTCACACTGGGGAGCTCACAAGACCCAGGTAGAAACAATACTACTATTATTCTTCTAAATGGACACACTATCAAAGTTCCCTCTACACACTTGTAGCTCTCAGACCTAGTTAGGGAAGTTTCTCCTTTGCAGGCAACTTCAGCTCAGTACAGAAGCTCACAGCTACTCAAAGTACAGAGAATAAGTATCAGTGGAGTATTTAGCCACAAATTGGACTTCTGTATCACATGCCCACTCCAAAGGCTCAGGTGGAAGTGGGGTGCAAAGACTATAATAATCAGAGGTCATGAGGACTAGAGCAAAACTGTTTCTTCTGGACATGACAGGACCATTGTACCCAAGAACTTCCAGCAACTGTGCTTGTCTGCAAAGGACCTGCACAAATCAAGCCAGTCAACATTCTAGCATGGTGTGGGAGGGGTTCATGAGCTCCCATTCCCAAGTAAGGAGCTATGGACAGTTGATGGCTTCCCAGGAAGGGAGAGTAAGTTTTCATTAAGGGTGTGGATCCTGGCAGGCTGATGATAATCCAAAGGATGGCCCTGTACCTAGAAGTGTATGAGCAGACAAATTGGAGTTGATGGGTTTTATACAAAATAACAAGGACATAGTTGAGTAGGGGTAGGGAGAGAGGGGTGGATGCATCCCTGGAGAGTTAAGGGCAAGACTGGGGAATAAATAGAAATTGAGGCATCAGTTCTCTTCTCGTACCGTGTGGACTCTGAGGACCAAACTCGGGTCATCAGCCTTGGTGGCAAGCATCTTTACCCTCTGAACTATGTTGTTAGCCCAGGATTTGTTTTCCATGGTGTATAACCAGAAAGCCAAAATGCATGCTGTTTAGGTTTCAGGTTTTGTTTGTTTATTTATGTTTTTTGAAAAAAGGTCTTTCTTTGCAGTCTAGGCTGTCTTGAGACTCACTGTGCAGACCTGGCTGGCATTGAATTCACCGACATTTGCTTTTCTTTACTTTTCAAGTGCTGGGATTGAAGGTCTGTACCATCATGCCTGGCTTTAAATTCACTCCATAATATATACTCATTTATTTTTAAATTAAAAGTATAGATTTATTGAATTTCATGTTGTATGAGTATTTTCCCTGAATATATGTATGTGTTCTACATGCCTGCCTTGTATCAGAGGAGGACATTGGAGCCCCTGGAATAGGATGGCTGTGACCTGCAATATGGTCCTGGAAATGGAACTCAGGATCTCTGCAAGAGCAACAAGTGCACTCAACAACTGAGCCATTTCTCTAGGTTTATTTCTTTATTATTATTATTATTATTATTATCATTATCATCATCATCATCACCATTTTGGTTTTAAAATTTATTATAAAATTGTTGCAAAAAAAAAAAAAAGAGCATACAACCAAATTAACCAACCTCAAAGACTATCTAACTCAGTAAATCTAGATTTGTTTTTTCATGGCTCCCCTTTACTGTTAGGATAACTTAGAACTTATAAATATTTCTGAAATCAGATCAAACGACCATTCAAATTCTTTGGACACAGTTTTTGTCTGTGTAGCTCCTGCTGACCTGGAATTTTCTCTGTATACCAGGGTGGTTTTGAACTCACAGAGATCCACCTCCCTCTGCCTCTTGATTGCTGGGATTAAAAGCATGTGACACCACAGCCCAGGGTCTACTTTTATTTCTTAAGATATAAAGAGATAAGCAATATTATTAAATTCTAACAAAACAATACTCATAAAGATGTATGTTTTAAAAATACCTTTGCACAATGTGAAAACTCTATAACTCATTGAATTTAGTCTCATCTTTTATTTACTTACACAAACCAGGAGGCTGCCTCTTGTTCAATGCTCTGTGTATTAATGTGGATTTTTATATAACTTAGTAGAGTGATCAAAACATAAACTTCTCCCTAGTAGTAAACTATTAAATACTTTTCTGGTGTTTAAGAACAGCATTATAGTTTCAAGAACAATTGTGTAATCACCAAGATCTGAGACAGGTCCTGTGTCCGGTGATAGCTTTCACTTTAATCAGTTTCAACTATATTGAAACTTAACAGATATTCTTTCACTGGAGAATCCAAATGCTTTGTAAGATCCTAACTCACTGATAGTTTAATATTCACCAGGACTTTAAAAACCATCTTTTGAGACAATGAGGATACTGAAACCTATTTCCAATCCAAGTTGAAGACAACAAGTCATAAGAAGTGTAGGAATTAGTACAGAGAAGGTGGGTCCGAAACATTTAAATATTTGTGTCAAATCCTTTTAGGAAAGTTGCTTCACACTTAATAACTGATAAGAACTCAAACAAAATGTTTAAAAGTGTGGAATAGATTTAAAAACAGAATGCTACTTGTCAATTAAATTTTTTTTTAACCACCATAGCGTGTTTCCTGACAGTGTCATATCCCATGCACACCTTATAGATTCAAAGTGGTTCCAGAAGCATTTTTTTGTTTGTTTGTTTTTCAAGACAGGATTTCTCTGTGTAGCCCTGGCTGTCCTGGAACTCACTCTATAGGCCAGGTTGGCCTTGAACTCAGAAATCCACCTTCCTCTGCCTCCCAAATGCTGGTATTAAAGGCGTGCAACACTGCTGCCCTGACAGAAGTATCTTAATGCGAGTAGTGGACTTTACCAAGAGACCCTGCTTCCACAGATGAATTACCTTCCTGTACTTTACTGTTTGTTAATATGGCCCCCCAGTTACAGAAACAAATAGAAAAAGGAGACAAAACCTGTTACGTTACATGTAATATAAATTGGTTTCTTTCCTTTTTAAAAAACAAACAAACAGATAAGTTTCCATTATGTTGTCCATATAGCTCTGAAATTCATAAGTTCAAGTGACCCTTTAACCTCACCCTCCTCTGGGGAATACCGGCATGTGATATCATAATTAGTTTTTGTGTAATATGTCAGTTAATTATTAAAAGAAAAGCCATCTGTCTTCTTAGTGCAGTGGGAAGCATATCAGTCTCATAAAGCAGATGTTAACCAGGGCCCCATGAGCTCAGTCGGTAGAGTATTGCCACTCAAGCAAGAGGAAGGCGCTCTCCCCTCAGAAGCCACTGGGCATTGTGACACGGTGCTGGGGAAGTAGAAATGGGTAGAACAAGTTTGCTCATTGACTAGCTAGACTTAGTCTGTTCATGGGCAATGAGAAATGGGTATCAAAATAAAGGTGGATGGCATCTAAGGAACAAGACTCAAGGTTGACCTCTGGTCTTCACAGAGACATACTGGCACACACACACACACACACACACACACACACACACACACACACACGAAAATTAACTGAAGAGAATGCTATACCGTAGGATCTTCATTTAAGATTCTGTTAAGTAGGTTAATCACACAATCTAGAACTGTAAATCAATGTTCCTACAACTCAGAGCTAGGGAGACAGTTCAATAGAAGAGCATTTGATGTGAAAGCATGAGATGTAATTGTAACTTTTATTCTCTTGAAGAAATTGTCATCTAGGAGATTTACTGCCTCAATCTGATAACCTAGGCTTAGTCTTGGAAGCTTCTAGCCTCTGCAAAATCTAATCTAGGTGTAGAATGTTTTCATCCTCTAAGACTTCATGCTAGATAAGCTCACCGGTTCTAGATCTTTCTTTGCTCTTGGTGGCTCAACTATTCTGAATCAAACTCCTCTCCAAGCTAACTGATTCAATCTGACTTCTCTCTCAGCCCCTGAATTGTTCTGCTTGGCCTCGCACTAACTCTGGCAATCTGTTCCAATATTCTAGCTCCTTCTCATCCACTGGACCATTCTATTTTCACCTGTGTCTACCTTGCTCTCTCTTCCACCTGTCTCTGTAAGACTCTCCCAGTAAATGGTCTCCTCCTCCTTTTTTCTGCACTGCTCCTTAATAAGCTTCACTTTTTTCTCTCTTCTCTTGAGAGTTGGGCAGATCCTACTCTGTCAAATCTTTCTCTGATTTTTGTTACTTTGTCTGCAACTCTATTAGACATCGCTTTCAAACTTGTGTGCTTCCTTCTACAAACAAAGCTTACCTTCATTGTTGGAGAATAAAAAGTGTGTACCAAGAGCATGTCTGTATTCTACCCAGAAGGATTAAAGGTGTGTGCTAAGGCTGAGCCACATCACAATTAGAAACATGTTTTTCAGTAAATAACACAGTCATGGGATTCACGCTGATTAAATACCATGCAACAATGGGGATGTGAGTTCAAATCCCTAGGACCCATATAAAAGTCAGACAAGTTCCTGTAACACCAGCCTTGAGAGGTAGAAGTAGAAGAACTCAGAAGTTTGATGGTCAGCCAGTTTGGCCCACACAGCAAACTTCTCAATAAAAGTGCTGTTTCAAGGCAATAAAGCAGCAGAGGAAGATACCCTATATCCTCATCTAGCCTCCATATGTGTGCACATGTCCACACCTACATACATGCACACCCACCACACCCACAAAACGTTCTGCAATTTCATGGAGAACTATCCAGCATTTTAGTGGCCCAGGTAGATGGTAAAATGACCTGACCAAGAAAGGTATATTTCAATGGGTGAAAATATTGCCCAAGAATTTCAAGGAATCTGAAGTGTTAGTTTATAAAGGGAAACTATTTTATAATTTACTGGATCTCATTATCTCTATGAGCCAGATAAGAGGAATCTTTTAGGCTTTAACAAAGACATGTATTTCTTTCTTGAGCTATGTCTGTTTCAAATTATGAGTATTTTGTGTGGGAGGCTGTACAAAACCAGAAAAAAACAACCTTGAATAGTTAATACACTGGACCTTAAATAAGGAGGAATGCAGCTCTGTTAAATTTCAGGTAGTGTATATCAAGAATGTCACAATGTTACATTTTATCTCAACATTCCAATACTTCAAAAGAAGGTTTTATTTTCCTATAGCCTTTAAAAAATTATGACAAAACTCTTGCCAGACACCGTTGTAGTTCAAAGACAGAATTTCTTCCAAGAAAGCCATCATGTTTAAATTAGAAATAATTTGACCAAATATAGCACAGACTCCGGGTTTGCAGAGATGAGGTTATGCACACTGCTGAGTGCAAATGATGTGCAACCTCAGGTGTTACTTCAGGGAAACAACACCACAAAGACAGAGCAAACCAGGAGAGCCCCAAAGTCCCCTGTACTTCTGCACAACTGGTCATCAAGTAATTGTGACATAAAAACAAAGGAAGTTGGAAATTTTTCTTTTCTAAGAAGCTTTAAAGCTAGTGAGAAGGCTAGATGCACTTGCTGCTAAGGTTGATAACCTGAGTTTGATCCTCTGGTCCTGTGTGATGAAGGATAGAACTGATGCTCCAAGCTGTACTCTGACCTCCCTAAGTGTACTGTGGCTGTATTTGCCACAGATAGATGCCCACACAAAATAAGTACATTAAATGTAATTATAAGTATATCTCTTGGGGCTGGAGAGACGGTTCACAGTGGTTAAGAGCATTGACTGCTCTTCCATAGATCCTGAGTTCAATTCCCAGCAACCATATGGTGGCTCAAACCCATCTGTAATGGGATCCAATGCCCTCTTCTGGTGTGTCTGAAGACAATGACAGTGTACTCACATATAACAATAAATAAATCTTTTTTTTAAGTATATCCCTTATATTCTGGTCAGAATTTCAAGGCCAGAAGCAGGTATAACTCTGAGTCTATACCAGACCAGAGGCCAATCTGGTCTACATTCCAAGTCAGTCAAAGGTACACAGGAACACTCTAACTTTAAAAGAGGTGGAAGAGAGAAAGGACGGAGAGAAAGGGAAGAAGGAGAGGAAAGGGAGAAGGAAGAGGAAGGAAAGGAAGAGGAGGTATTGTGGATAAGAAGTAAAAAAAAAAATACTAAAAAAAGTGGCTGAAAAAAACTGAATGGGATGAGACCTTCAGTGCTCATTGTCTGCTAAATAAATTGGCCTGCATCTGCATGACCATGTGGTTGACTATTATGGGAGTTAGAAGTAGTCTGTGCTTTGGGAATGAACAGTTAATATTTTTGACTTAGATCTGATAATGGCAGTGGAGCATCCACAGTGAAAATGTACTGCAAGGAACTGAACTTCTAGGGATAGGGTAGGACATTTTTAAGAGTATTTAAGGCTAGGCTACATAAAGTTCAAGATTGCAACCATCAAGAGATAGGTTATGACAGTGGGCAAAAGAAAGATGGTTAAGATAAGATTTGGGGGGGTTGCACAGGGATCTCGGGGGATGGCTGAGTTGGTAAAGTGCTTCTTATGGATCACCAACACTGATGTAAAATAGCTGAGCACATCTGCACTCACAGCACTGATAGACAGAATCCTACATTTACTACTTAGTGTAGCCTCCCCCCAGCCTTGAGCAGGCTGATTCAGATCTATGCTGCCACTGTGAATGAAACCACTTGGGGTGGGGTCTTGCATTCTGGTGCTCTGTCACCTACCACTGAGAGGCTGAACCTGTCTCCCTGGGATATTCCTGAGATAGCTGACAACCCGTGGAACTGGTGACCTAATGCTAACAGCTCTGGCAGACTAGTGCTAACAACTTGGCAACAAAGCATCAAGAAGCCTGGCATGGCAGGGGATGGGCCTCCCCCCTTTATAAGCACAGACTCTTAGTAAACATTGGGCCTTGATAAGAAATATGTCTTGGTCTCCTTTCTTCTCTTGCCATTTCCTCCCTTACAACTCTGGCCTCCCACTCAGGAAACAGTTTGTGGCTACAGGCAGCTACACTTAGTACCAGGTCTACTGAGAAACTCTCTCAAAACATAAGGTAGGAAGAAAACGAGGAAAAACATCAGTCCCCTTCTGGCCTCCACACCTTCACACAAGTATGCAAGCACATACATGCATATTACACCCACATAAACACACACACACAAACACAGGACAAGAAGGTCATCTGAAGCATTTATGATACTGCTGTGCATGTTATGTATGATAAAAATATTTCAATTAAAAGTTTTGACAGACATAAAGAATCTATAAATAACCAGGTTATTTTTAGGCTCTCATCGCTATTTGTTTGTTTTTCTTAAGCATAATTCCCATCTCTTGCCGCAACTCCCCTTTCCTTCTGCTGCTTTGTGTCCCTAGCCAAACTTCTGCTTCATAATCAGTTGACTAAACTATATATAGTAAGTATTCTGAACTAAGAAGACTTTATATGCCAAGGTTATTGTCACCTTCTATGGAAATCCAGGTGTCACATTGTGAAACAAGATTGTTTCACATAAGGAGAGAGGAAGCTCATTAGAACAGAAATTTTGTTTCATTCAATGTTGTATACCAACAGCACCTGGCACATAGCAGTTTCTCAGTAAATATTTATTGACTGAGTGAAAATGCTTGTCTGTTCCCATTTACTTATGTGGGAAACTTCATTCATTGATGTCTTAAACATGTGACATTTACTACTCTGATGATGATAACATGCTAGATATGGAGGCTTCTACAGCGAGGTTGTTGCTCTCAGTGGAGCTTATATCTGGAGTGATAGGACTGAAAAGGCTGGTTCTGAAGTCTGTTAAAGGCTTTGTGCTTATCTCTACACAATAATGGGAGAGCATTACAGACCATTTGCAAGCAGCAGCCAGTGATGCAAACATACCACATGGAATGTTACCACCCCATGTAGCTGCAGACTGGTTCTGCAGACACCCACTGGATGTCTTATGAAAAGCAATGAAGATTACACAATTATTGGATCTATTTTGTCCAAAGACACAGAACTTTTTGACTTAGGTATAGCATATACCAGATTTTGTAGAAACAAACTTTCTATGTAAATCAATTGAAGATTTGCTTAGAATTTTTACCAAGAATGGATAAGCATTGCCACCCATGTGCCACCCATGTGCCACAGTTGAGTTCCACATCACCACGAATCTAGATTTAGATGCTGCCTCATAGACATCCCTTCTATAGTGATGTGACTACTTTACCACATCAGCACACTAACACATTCAAATACATAGTGTGTGAACAGAGTTGAGTGTTCTGTGTGTTAGGATGGAAAGGCAATCTGAGTGCATGAAAGGTTGAAGGGAGGGAGGCTGGAGAGATGGCTCAGCCGTTATGAGCACTTGCCGTTCTTCCAAAGGAAGAACGGGTTTGATTGCCAGAATTCACATAGGACCTCAGAACCATCTATAATTCTAATTCCAAGGGATCCAATGACGATTTAAAGCATCAAGCACATGCATGGTACTCAGACATCTATACACATAAAATAACATATTTTAAAACAGGATTGGATTGGAGGGTCAGGGAACAGAATTCAAGCACAATCCAAAAGCAAGAGCTGTGAAAATGGAAAGGACTGGGGTACTTAGAGTTTTAAAAACAGTGATGATGACAGGGTACAGAGCAGGAGACAGCCTGGGAGGCAGAGGTTGGTATTTCTGGTGGGTGGGTCTATAATGAACATGCGTAAAAGTGAATGCTGAATAGTTTTGGAAGGTTTGGCTGAAAGAGGCATCAACATTGCTGAAGAAATGGGGTGGAGGCTCAGATTTTTTGATCCAGGGGCTCCCTCCAGGAAGGAATCCTAATATACAATAACACAGCAGCTATGAGATGGGGCGCTGCCTCAACAGCCACAACTTCTGGGATCTGTGTGGTGCAGAAACCCATGACTTCATGTGAACCATATAGGTATAGATTTTGTCTTAGACATATTTAAACTAGGTGTTATTTGGATCAGACACTTCGGAGGAGAGACATGGGTCAGTGGTAGGAGGAAGCATGATCGTTGGGGGTCCACTCTGACCTTTCTGGTTGATGTTATGAGCTGAATGTTTAGCAGAGGCACTTTCGCAGCATAAAAGAAGCACAAAAGGAGTTGCATTTATTCATGTTTTATAATCATTCACAAAATCTCATTTATTATCCCAAGAACAAGCCATGTATAGAATAACACTAAATGGTCAGTCACTTATGAAACCCCATTTCCCAAAGGAGGTTTTGAGTTTAAAAATGGTAATTTTTTTCTGTCATGGTTTATATTTGACAAAGAAAAGTTACAAGAAAAGTTTATGAAACAAAATCTCCATATTCAAGAACTACAAATGAAGAGAGATCACCGCAAGGCATTTGAAGGAGGACATCAAGCACCCTGACAGTCTGGAATAGCTTTGTTTTCAAAGTGACTTCTGAAGAAAGAAACCCCACGTGGCTCAAATAGTTATGTCATATTTTAATGCTCGGAACCCTGCCAGTCTGCATACACTGTGCAGCTAATGAACCTATTTTTGGAATGTTCTAGGGCAGGTACCTCTAGCTACTTACTGCCTTGTTTCTCATCTGTTCCCCATTACCCTGTACTTGGGCCTTTGCCCTGGTATGTCATGATACTGTCCTAAAAATGCCCCCTAGCCACCTGTAAAAGAATATGCAAAACAACCACAACAAAATACAAATAAGACACAATGACCTTAGTTTCCTTCCAGCCTCTTCTGTGTCCTCAGAGGAATCCTAAACAGCTGACTAATCCACTTCCATCTGGCTTTATGCCTGAACACAAGTGTGTTAGATCAAGTGCTATTTTTCTCCCCCCAGAAGACTCCCACAGCCTCCTGACCTGGAGCACAGAAAGGTGCCCGCGGAGGACAGAGTGCCGTGTGTAGACCGGGTGAGCAAGTAATAAAAGTTGGAAATGCAGTAGATCTCTAGGTCATATTACAACAGCAAAGGTTGGACAGCCCTGCATGGGACCTGATCAAGAGTCTCATCCAGAGGCTGTGTGTGTGTGTGTGTGTGTATGTGTGTGTGTGTGTGTGTGTGTGAGAGAGAGAGAGAGAGAGAGAGAGAGAGAGACAGAGACAGAGACAGAGACAGAGACAGAGAGAGAAGAGAAAGAGAGATGATTACCAAGCTGGTGATTAACCAGCTCAAACTGGGAGGAAAAGAACACAGAGCTCTTTAGCAAGTATTTGTTAAATGACTTGTTTTCATACTTTATTGGACCCTCGTGGTCCATGGCAGAGTATCATCAGGAAAACTTCAGGATTTAAGATAAGGAACTTGATTCTTAGAGATGGTGGGTAATTTGTCCATTCAACTGGTCAAGCCTTGCTCTAGATTAGTTTTTGAACTGCCGGGGATTGGATGGAGGCTCATGCCTACGTGACAAATGTGTTCTGCCACTTAGGTAGAACTCTAGACATCTGCTGATAGATCTTTTAAAAGGTTTTTTTTTGTGTGTGTATATGGGTAGTATATGTACTTATATGGAGGTACACCTTTGTATTGCTCACTTATGGAGGCCAAAGGATGATGTCAGATGTCTTGCTATCTCTCTGTCTCTTAGTCCCTTAAAACAAGGTATCTCACTAAAGCTGGAGCTTGGTTGCTGACCATCAAGATCCAGACATACTCCTGTCTCCATACCCACAGTGTTGGGTTTCAGGTGTGTGTGGTCACACTTAGCTTCCTATGTGAGAAGTGAGGATTTAAACTCAGATCCTCAGGCTTGCAGAGAAAGCACTTTAACCCACTCCACCATCTGTCTAGTCCCACAGTTACAAATACTTTTATGCATCAATGTCACTCTAAAGATAAACTAGAATATAGACTTGTGCTAAGCCCAGGAAGAACTACTATTTATCCTAGAAATATAAAGCATTGCTCAAAGCATTTTACTATCAAAGAAAGAGATATCAATTGCTGTGGGAGTAAATAGACTGCAGTGGAATTCTCAGATGCATAAGGTTATCAGTGAGGTCTTTCTTGCCATAGAGCAGTAAAGAGCTAAGCTGGAAATCAAATTTGTTTTCACAAACCGGATTTCAATGAACCAGGGAAGTCAACGGTTCTGTAACCTCCAGTGTAGGGGATAGTTCTGATGTTAAGGTCCTGTTCTCCAATTGGTTTTTGATCTATCAGTAAAGATGCCAGGAGTTAATTGTTGGGCAGAAGGAAAGAGGTAGGACTGCTGGGTCCCTGGAGGAAGAGGCAAGGAGAAGAGGGAGATGAAAGGAGTTTTCACCATGCTTTGACCAGCCATGTGAGATCTCGGGCGGAGTGGCCATAGGCCACTTCTCCAGGTGGGATGTTAGGGTGTTGAGCTGGGACTAAAGGTAACTAAGCAACTGAAGCTGAGGGCAGATTGCGAGGTGCTGAGCTAAGAGTATCTAGAAGGGCATGCTAGCCATGGGGATTAGTAGTGCCCAGCAATTGAGCCAAGAAGGCTGTGTGAGTGTGTGTTTGTGTGTGTGTCTGTGTTTTTTTTCATCAACAGATCCAATATTCTCTGGGTGAAGGCTGGTAGCATGAGTTTGAAGCAGGTAGCAAGAACTACACACTACACCCAGAGCCTTATATACTCTCTTATCAAATATTCGCTTTCTTTCCCCCTCCAATTACTTCGTGATGTTTCAGTGGCCCATTTTATTTTAATGCATATCATATTCTGAATCACCATAGATTAGTCGACTATGAAGAAAGGAAAAACATACACTAAGAGTGACTAAGAGAGACACTGGAGCCAGTGGGATAGCTCACCGAACAACACAACTGATGACCTCAGTTCCATCCTCAGAATTCACATGGTGAAAGGAGGATTGACTCAGAGAGTTCTGCCATGACAAACGTAACTATACTCATGCAGTCACATGCAAAGTAAATAAAAGTAAAAAAGTAATGATAGTGAGCTAAAAACACTTGAGAAGATTCAAGTAATAAAAATTCCTTAAAGTCTATAAAATATTTAGAGTTTATGTAAAAAAATCATGTGGAATTTTGAAGTTTAAATTTTTCTTTTAAAGTATAGCATCATGGAAAATTAAAAAATAAGTGACATTATTGTGTAGGAATCACATTATTCTGCACAAAAAGATTCTAAGAATTCTTTCATCAACTTTTTATAGAAAAGACCATATTTTCCTATTGCCAAATGACTTATAACATTTCACGGAGAAAAATAAGTTCATTAAGACATCCTCTAATTTGGGCTGGAGTGATAGCTCAGCCAGTAGAGTCCATATACAATGGAAGCTGGAGCTGGGGAGGAAGAAGAAAAGGGAGTGGCGGAAAGAGGAGGAAAAGAAGGGAGAAAAGAACAGAGGAGAGGAGGTGAGGAGAGGAAGTGAGGAGAGGAGGTGAGGAGAGGAGGTGAGGAGAGGAGGTGAGGAGAGCAGGTGAGGAGAGGAGGTGAGGTGAGGAGAAGAAAACCCAGGTGTGGAGCTTTGTATTTGTGATGCACGTGCTAGAGCAGCAGAGCCAGACCTTTTTCACTAAACAGGAAGCTTCAGTCCAGTGAAAGATACTATCTCAAAGGATAGGACGAGCAAAATAAAACAAAAAGGTGAATTGATCTGCGCCCCCCCATACACACACACCTGCATCCTCTTACCCACACATATTCATGAACACATCACACCATATTGTATAATTCCATAATTTACAACAATGGCAAGGACATAGGGTGTCTGATGGATTCAAAACACGCTTTGGTATCCAATCCCTAATGTTTGTGATGGTAGTTATCTACTCCTTCATTTGCTTAAATGAGAAAGCCAGTGACTCCCTTAGAATATCACAGACTATGAGATGCTTTAGGCACATTTCCTGTACTATTATGCATAAAACAATTTCCAACCAACTCCACATAGTATCTTGTATTCTAATAGCAAACTAAGGAGTATGTGTTCTGAAAACCTTTGAGTCTATTAGAATGAAACTCCTCCGTAGGCACAGTAGGTAAAAAACTAAAGGGAATGGATGGGGCTTCTTACCAGTGAACCTCTGGAATGCATTTAAGCCATGCACTGCTTATTAGGCACCAATTACATCTAGTTAGTCCTTGCCATCCCAATTCAGGCTTTTTATTTCTAATCAGTCACCTCAGACGATGAAACACCATATTAATAATAATGGCTTGCTCAGAGGGGGTTGAAAATGGATTTTAGTTTTGAGTTGATTTCCATATGAGGTTTATTGGGTGATCTGCATTAGCTTAGCCTAAGCAAGGAAAGTTCTGGTCTTAAGATCAGCTGCCCAGTCCCCTTTGACTTGGCTACACACAGTGCCTAACTTTCACGACATTTGGAATGTCAAGTTTATGCTACAAGGGTGCAGAAAAATGTCCTTGAGAGGTCAGGGATTCTACTTGGCTGTAGAAATCAAAATGACATCTATTTTCTCAGCCCTGAGCACATACTGAATTAGCAAAGGAGTAGTTGCTATTCATGCATGCTTTCCCTTATTACCTTGGGAAGTGTTATTAATTGATGAAAACTGCTTTTCCAGACTCTTTAAATAAACAGTTCTCAAGATCATCTCTGCCAACTAGTTGTCCCAGCGACAGTATCCCACCCCTTAAAAACCAGGCAGGACCAGTGAACTGGAGGTTCTGAGAAGTCCAATCTTACCACAGCCTGGCATAGACCTGCAAATCACCATTTTCCTACCAACACAAAGAAACAATAGCATTGAGGTCTCTTAAAAGTATTAACTTTTACTAAGCTCAAATCGAGTCCTCACAGCCATGTTGCGTTTTCCCACTCTGACTACAATGAGAAACATATGTATCTTAATTAAATCATTTTAAAGGGGCGGTTGGCAAATTGACTCAGTAATTGTTGCCACTCGGCAAACTTGTTCAATTAAAGTGAGTCTACCACTTCTAAATCTTCAGCTGCTTTGTATCCTGAGCATTCTCTGAATTGTCCTGTCTGCAGTGTGAAAACTCCCTGTTTATTCCCCAGCATTTGCAGACTTGCAAATGTGTCTTCTTATCTTGTAGTCAAGGCACAGGGGAATTTCCTCACCTGAAGGAGCACTGACTCTCATTTAGTTGTTGATATGTATCATGTGTAGGTGATGAATATTCTTGGCCATCACAGGAAAGTTACTTTTTTACATTGTCGCACTTGAGAACTTATAAACCTCTTTTCAGAAATACTCAAAAGTAAAATTAGCATAAATTATTCACAGCTCACTGTAAAAGCCAGGAACCTAAGCTGTGCTGGATACACAAAACCTTCCTATATGGAACTTAGCCTTTGGAGAAGCCTTCCAACTATTTTTATTGAACACTCAACCTTATTAAACTAAATCACAAAAACAGCCACAAGCCTGAATCTAAGAGGGGGATTTCTGTCTCATGGGGTTTCACGCCACAGAAATGGCTACACTGCTATAAAAAAACAAAGGGACTACAATGATATTTTTGTTGATTATGCTTTCTTCAAATTCTTCATAGGCCTCAAGGAGAGGACTGATAAGTGGCTATCCTGAGGTGCTTTAAGAATGTTGTCTGATGTTCTTGTGAGATTTCTAAAAGTAGAAGCAAGTGATGTCTCTGACTGTTTTTGCCTGCAACTGTGACTATTTCCTCCAACTAGGTTGACTTGCCTAACCTTGACATGTGGATTTCTACCTGGTCTTGGAACTTGTGAGGTAGTTGATACCCTTGGAAGGCTTGCTCTTTTCTGAAGGAAAACAAAAGAAAAATAAATATAAGGGAGAAGAGGGACCTGGGGAGGGGAGAGAGGAAAAACTGCTGTTGGGATATAATGTATGAGAGAAGGGGAAGGAGGAGGAGGTGGTGGAAGAAGAAGAAGAGGGAGAGAAGGAGGGGGAGGAGAAGGAGGTGGAAGAGGGGAAGAGAAAGAGGTAGAAGAAGAGGAAGGGGAAGAGGAAGAGGACGAGGAGGAAGAGAGGAAGTTGTTTCAATTTCTAGGTCTTTCTGACCTCTTAAACAGGACAGTGAAGAGATTTAAAAGAATTAAAATAAACTAAATTTATTTTCTATGTTTAAAACAAACTGCAACTAGAGAGATGGTTCAGTAGATAAGAGTTCTGTTGCCTAGGTATGTGAACCTGAGCCTGGATCCCAGCATAAAGCTGGGTATGGCTCTGTGCCTGTAACCTCTATACTGTGGAGAAGAGAGTACAGGAGGGTCATTTAGATTTGAAGGCCACAAGCTTAGCTCCCTGTTGAATGACAAATCCTTTTAAGGAAATAACGTGGGGAATGACAGAACAGAATGGATGTTCCTGCCCCTCCCATGTCCATACACTTACCTCTAGCGCTATTAACTATCTTGCTCCAAACTAGGAGACCAGGGCTAGTATCAATAATAAAACCACATCTTTTGTTATAACTACACTGAGAGCTGCTCTCCTATTACACAGGAGCTCAAAGCCCTGTTTGGTCTGATTCACTATGAGGACAAGGAAAAGCACAGAACAAAATTGACATTGGAGGGTTGATATTGGCATCGGTGTACCCACCTTCCCAACAAGAGCAAGTCCCTCACAAGGGCTGGTAGTGCAGATAAGATCCCTAGATGATTGCACAAGGCAGATTTTGTTTTCTTTGATGATTAAAATGCCACTGTTAGATACTAAAGCTAAAAAATTAGATTAAAGTCTGGACATTACCATTTGTGAGGTTAACAAACAACATAATTTACATGAAGGCCAAAATGGTAATAACTTCAATGTCTCTTATCAAGAAATAGTACAGAAAATGCTAGATTGTGTCTAAGAGGTCTAAACTCTGGTCTTATATAGCAAGATCCTAATCAAATGAGCCATTTCTCTAGAAACTAATAAGAGGGTCTGAAGAAGGAAACTTGTGGCCATGTGGCTGCCCCTTTTTCTACTGCCCATTTAGAGACCTGCCTCTCTTAGCATTGAGAACTGGATATTTTTTTCACTGCCTGGTTCAACCTGTAGCTTCCTGCATGCTGGGCATGTGCTCTACCACTGAGCTACACTACCAGCACATGGCTAGTATATTGCCAGGTTAGCATTGCCAAGCAAATCATTTCAGAAAGAAATATCAAAGGCACAGCCAGAGAGAATAAGAACATTTACACCTACCTTTTAATGCAAATATTTCCATACATCTGAGAACTTAGTCCATAGAAATTATTCGATGGGTCAAAACTATATAGTTTGAATTCCAATAACTGGGCTAGAGAAATGGCTCATTTGATTAGGTTCTTGCTATGTAAGTATAAGATCTGAGTTTAGATCCCTAGCACAGAAGATAGTTTTGGTATGGTGTCACTTTAAACTTTAATTATTCAAAAAAAATCCATTCATTTATTAGTCTTATTCAAGCACAGGCATAAACTACATAAGAACAAAAGTAGACATAGACCTGTCATTTCAGGTACTCAGGCATCTGAGGCCTCAAAAATAAGCAAGTGAGGTATGTTGGTGCTTGCCCTTTATCCCAGCACTTGGGAGGCTGAAGCATGAGGATCCTGAGTATTAGACTAGCCTGAACTCCATAGAAAGACTGTCCACTAAGCCCAAACCTACCAAACAACAGCGAAACCCCAACATGAGAGCTACCCAGGCCAAAGGGAACAGAAAGCCCGGGCTTGGGAAAGAAATTGGAAAGAACAAAGATTCCTCATGAGGTGAGCATGGGATAAACTACTCATTTAGAGTCATAGAGGTTACCGGTACTGTTAAATCTACTGTTAAATACCTTTGCCATTATTATCCACAATGTCTTTGCTGAAATGACTCAAAATCATTGATTGAATGCACTTAGAATTCAGATTGTGAACTGTACATTTTCCTAATTAACATCTCTCTGTAGGAAAAAACAATCAAGTGGCCATTTCACTTCTGATAAAATGCTTTGAAAGTAAGCAAGCTTACTAGAAATGGTTATTCCAGGTGTCACTGAAAACAGGAACAACTAAACAGGTTGACTTACTTCTGTATCACACAACGTATTTTAAAACGTGGCAAATATACCAGGTTTCCTAGCATCCAGAAATCCTTTCTGATCATCCAACAAATTGTCAGCCACAATAGAGCCTTAAAGAATGGAACTACAAATATACACCATTTTACTTTCAGCCTTGGGGACCAGATCCAGTGCATTGTGCACCCCAAGCAAGGTCTCTACCACTGAGCTATGTCCCCAGCCAGCAAGCACACAAAACTAAATGCGCACCAACAGAAGAAAGTTCTGTACCTTTAGAAAACAGAAAGTGAAATCCAGTCACGAGTCACCAATAATTAAGCCATAGTCATTAAGCACATGGAATTAGGCCAAGTGCCCTCAGGTTTACTGGCTGGGCTAATATTCTTATAGAATGGCATCCAGAACAAATAAGCAGCACACAGCTACTTTCTTAGCATGTATTTTCCTCTCTTAAACTAAGAGCACTGTAGGCTGAAGCAACCAGGAAACCCAGAGAGAACTTTTAGACAATCTGTATTTAACTGATTATAAAGTATTTGTGCATCTGGCTAATCACACTTGTAACTTCAGACTAATATTCATGAGCTCTAGTTTAATTGTTGGCGATGTTCTTTTTCCTAAAGCTTTTTCAGAAAATGGAAAATAATATCATAAGTAATGTGACTTGCTTGAAATTTCTCCTTAAACACAGACATCATTATTCCTAATCTTAGACAATGCAGTAGATATATAATAATAATTCAATGATTATTATACAATTATATTATAAAGCATGCTTAAATGTCATTAATGATATATGATGTTTTCTGTAAAAGTTCTGAACCTGAAGATGCTATCAGTCTTTGCACGGTAAAGCTCTGTATTTTTTTTTAAAGTATTTTAAACATTAGACTCTCCTGTCTGGACTTCATAAATTAAAAAAAAAAAGATAAACTGCAATACAGTCTTAGTTTGTAACACTTGAAGACAAAGCTCCCTGATTTATATAGAAAAGTCCCCCAAAGAAAGAAAGAAGCCAAATGCATAGCACCCAAGTTGTCAGAGTGATCTACAACAAGTGCCTGCTCCCAGCCGGAGGGGCTTCCTCTCCCCACCCAGTCCCTGGCCCCTCCTCTAGTTACTGTGGAATCTCAGCAAGATTAAGTTTAAAATTAAAGTTATTATTTTAATTGTTCAACCCACCTTAATATTCAAACACAATGCATATGATAAGAATTTTTTTTTTCCCACAGCAAAGCAGCTAGCACAATTGTAGCTTGGGCTCATTGAAACGTTGACATTTCTCTCCAAAGCACGCAGTTCATTAAGACAGCCCCCCACCCCACCCCCCACACTTCCTGCCTGCTTACCCCAGGAATACTGGATTGAGTCTGAGAAGACACCAACTGCCTGTCAAGCATGCCAGACCGCTTCCAACAGTGTACAGAACGCTGGAGAAATAGTGTACAGCCGCAAGGACCAGGTACCAGCTAAAGGTGGCTCTGCCTCGCCTCGCCGGGCAGATCAGGAGCATACCACAGGCTCCAGTTTTCCCTGAAGTTTGAGATGTGTAATCTTAGTCAGTATGACTTCATGTCTTTCTAACGTACTTCAGATGTCAAGAACTCTCTCTGATTTCAGGACCACTTCAAGCAAGGCAGAGGAGCCCATCACAGTCAGTTAGCAGGGGCCAAGTGGGAGGGTCTTTCCCTACTTTGAATTACGTCAGCTGGCTCAGAAGAGAGACGCCTGTAAACTTGTCAAAGCAAAGTAACACTTCATTAATATCAGATGCATGTCTTCAGGCAGCACTGGCCACAACAGGGCTTTTAAAGCTAATTTCTGCGCTTAGAACAATAGATTACACAACCGGATATACTCAGCATTCAACTACTGTCCTGAAAAGTCTTGGAGAAAAGTGAAAACATTCTTCCCCTACCCAATGAAGAAAAACTTTTTTTTTTAATTCATGAAAGTAGCCTCTCTCTCTCTCTCTCTCTCTCTTTCTCTCTCTCTCTCTCTCTCTCTCATTGTCTTCCAAGTTCTCCGAGATTATAATTACACTTGCAGTCAAATATTGCTTGGTTAAATTGATTTTCTCTAAGATGGAAGACTTTTTAAAAGACACTTTTCAATTCAGGTGTGGTGGCCTAACATCCCAGTACTCAGAGACTGAAATAGTCCTGTGAGTTTAAAGTAAGCCTGGATTATGCAGTTGAAGCCTGGGTTACAAAAGCAGACCCTATCTCAAACTCCAGCAACAGAAAAAGCAACCAACCAAACAAGAAGTTTATAAAAGGGAAGCAATTACTGCTATGCCCTGAGGTCATCAGTACAATGCATATTACAAAGAGTTATTATCTGGGAAATAGAAAACAGGTGACTCAGTAGGGGAGAGTCTGGCTGCAGTGTGAAGGCCTGAGTTCAAATCTCTAGCCCCACGTGAAAGGCAGCCAGTGGCTGCATGCCTGTAATTCCAGCAGAGTTGCTGGGAGAGGTGTAGACAGGCAAATCTCTGTGGCTTTGCCAGCTGTCCCCTCAGCTCCACTGAGAAAACCCAGGCCAAAAACTAAGGCAGAGAGCGACAGAGGCAATTGGCAACCTACAAGCTAAAGATAAGTTTTCTAGAAACTTTCATTTTGAGTTTAATAGCAGGGTCTCACTAAATTGCTCAGGTTAGCCGTTTAGTCATTCTGTAGCTCAAGTTGGCTTTACCTCAGCCTCCCAAATAGCTAAGTTTATATATTTGGATCACTGGACAAAGTGTTTCACACTTTTAAATAATTGGCAAAAAAAAAAATCCAAACCAAAAGGGCATTTTGTGACACAAAATGAAAATTATGAAGTTTCTATTTAAGTTGACTAATAAAGATTTATGAAGACATGGCCACTTATTTTTTTACAGTTATTGTGTATGTTTTAGTCTTACTGCAAAGGAGAATAGTGACAGGGTGGTGTGTGGCTCACTCAGCTTTCAGTATTTCATATGAATGCTCCAGAGAAGCTGGACAGCCTCCGACAACAACTGTAGGTGACAGGTTCATTGGGTGCACCCCTGGGACACAGATCTGTACTGTGCCACTCCATTTATATAAAATCCATTTATACAAAATCCTTGAAACGACGAGCAGTGCAGTGGCTTCCAGAACTTAGGATGGTAAGGTGGCTTTAAAGCTGTAACCTAAGAAGTGACCTGATGCTGAAGGTGAAGGGACTCATACCTTGGACTCTATACTCACACTCTTCAGTAGCCAGATACTTCTGTCTGTGGGTTCAGCATCTATGGAATCAACTAACCATTTAAAAAATAGTGCATCTGTACTGAACATATACTTTTTAGATAATAATTTAATAAAAATTCACAACCATTCTCTAATTGTTCCCTAGTATTTACAGTAAGTTCCCTAAATAAGTCATCATACTATTACCAGCATTACAATGTGTTGAGTGTTATTAGCAATCTATAGGTGCAGTACAGGATATGCGTACTTTATAGGTGACACAATGCTGTTTTACAAAAAGGACTGCAGTATCCGTGGGTTTTGGAATATAAGAGTCTCTAGGAGCCAATCACCTTGGATATTGAGATCTGACACTACATACCCAGAGTCAACATTACACATTACACATTACCATGCAGGCAGTTAGGCACAATCTTCATGGCTGCAGTGGGCTTTTAGCAAAAACTAGAAATGACCTAAATAGAAAAGCAAATGAACAAACTGTGACCTACTATTTTGTAGTGAAAGCAAATGGCCTAGACTCTAAAAGTTAAGTACATGTTAAGGCCTGGGAAACTGTTGCCCGTCTAGCCAGGCATTTTATGCTGTTATAAGGAAACTTTCTCATGTAGTGTTACTGTGAACTTCTTCATTCCTGAATTAACCATTAGCTCAAAGTCTGTTAGGTTCTATGCTTTGGTGTTCTTGGAAACCAATCACAATAGAGGTCATTTGAAACTGCTTTGTATATACATAGCCAAATAAGTTGGACCCAAGATCTCCCTGGGAATTGACACCCTACTTGACAGAAAGGGACACGTGTACATCCTGGTACCCAAGTTGGTACTTGGTTGGCAAGTTGGGACATGAATGCTATACAAATCAAGTCACCTGCCACAATTGAATAACTCAACCAACGAGGCCAGATAAGTGTACTACAAAGACATATTTCTAAGGAAGTCCCCTATTCCTAACTCCTGATTGGTAGAATAAATTGGCATAGACGTTTGTGGGTTTCAGGCTTAAAACCTCTGTGGGAGCCAGGCAGTAGTCCAACATGCCTTTAATCCCAGCACGTAGGAGGCAGAAGCCGGAGGATTTCTGAGTTCAAGGCCAGCCTGGTCTATAGATTGTGTACCAGGATAGCCAGGGCTACACAGAAAAACCAAAACCAAAACCAAAACCAAAACCAAAACCAAAACCAAAACCAAAACCAAACAAACCAAACCTCTGTGGGATTGGGGGTCACAGTCTAGTTCCTGAGTCTAGACTGTCCCTGATCGGTCAGTCCTAGGCTGAATGCTCAATAAACTATCTCTGTCTGACTGACATGTGGTTTGTGGGGCAAGTCCTAGACTCCAATACACAAAGTCACAGAGCGGCACACCACCAGTAACCCATGTATAGCTATGCCCTTTTCTCTATAGCTAACCTACGACTCATGTGTATAGCTGTGCCCTCTTTTCTATAGTCAACTCACATTGCCTCTTAGAAGCCACTAAGCTCACAAGTATGAGGTGCTCTCATTGGATTTTGACGACTATTTCTCTGATAAATGATGTTCAGTACCTTTTCTAGCACCCAAAGGGACTCAAGCCAGACTGAGCATGATGAACATGGCTCTGGCAGGGCCTTGCCTTTCTCTCTCATTCCCTCTGCCTTGCTAAAAACCATGAGATTAGATTACCAAGCTAGCCACCAAGGTCCATTTCCTTATTTGGCCACTTCCTCCTCCTGAGGGAAAATAACAACGTCCAGCAATCAACAACTCCCTTCCAATCGATGCCAGCTCCGGGTCACCTTGGGCATGAACTCAGTGGATGGTCCCACAGTCCCCAGAGGACTCTCCACAAGATCGTAGGATCACTGGTGAGTGGAACACGACATCTGTTCCAAACCAATTGGGATGGGCCTGTGACAGCAGGAGCAAGGACACAGGAGCCCTGCCTGACCAGCAGCTCAGGTTCCTTCTGATCGGTACTGGTACACCTTGGTTTTGAACATATCAGACAGCCCCATGGTTCTCAGAGGAGACACCACCTCCAGGTGCTATAATACACCCAGGATCTTAGGATTCCAGGATCCCAGGATAACAGGAGCTTGGTCACACCAGGATCTCAGGGTCTCAGAGGAAGCTTGACTGCCAAGAACTCTGACACACCCAGAGTCTCAGGTTCATAGGAGCCTGGAATCACAGGATCACAGAGAAAGCTGGACTCTGAGGAGTCCTGAATCAATCAGGATTATAAGAAGGACAGGCTCTAATCAGATATATTGAGGGCTGCAAGCACTTGAGATAATCAGATGGCAGGAGGCAGGCATAAGAACAGAAGCAATAGAAACCAAGGTTACTTGGCATCATCAGAACTAAACTCTCCCACCATAGCAAGTTCTGGATACACCATCACACAAGAAAAGCAAGACATGGATGTAAAGTCACTACTCATGATAATGATGGAGGACTTTAAGAAGGAAATACAGGAAAACACAGGTAAACAGCTAGAAGCCCTTAAAGAGGAAACACAAAAATCCCTTAAAGAGTTACAGGAAAACACTGCCAAACAGGTGAAAGAATTGAACCAAACCATCCAAGATTTATAAATGGAAGTAGAAACAATAAAGAAATCACAAAGGGAGACAACTCTGGAGATAGAAAACTTAGGGAAGAAATCAGGAACCATAGATGTGAGCATTAGCAACAGAATACAAGAGATGGAAGAGAGAATCTCAAGTGCAAAAGATTCCATAGAAAGCATGAACACAATAATCAAAGTAAATGCAAAATGCAAAAAGATCCTAACTCAAAACATCCAGGAAATCCAGGACACAATGGGAAGATCAAAACTAAGGATAAAAGGTATAGATGAGAATGAAGATTTTCAATTTAAAGGACCAGTAAATATCTTCAACAAAATTACAGAAGAAAATTTCCCTAACCTAAAGAAAGAGATACCCATGAACATACAAGCCTACAGAACTCCAAATAGACTGGACCAGAGAAAAAATTCCCCCTGACACATAATAATCAGAACAACAAATGCACTAATTTAGGATAGAATATTAAAAGCAGTAAGAGAAAAAGGTCAAGTAACATATAAAGGCAGACCTATCAGAATTACACCAGACCTCACCAGAAACTATGAAGGCCAGAAGATCCTGGACAGATGTTATACAGAACCTAAGAGAAAAATGCCAGCCCAGGCCACTATACCCAACAAAACTCTCAATTACCATAGATGGAGAAACCAAGGTATTCCATGACAAAACCAAATTCACACATTACCTTTCCATGAATCCAGCCCTTCAAAGTATAATAAAGGGAAAACTCCAACACAAGGAGGAAAATGATGCCCTAGAAAAAGCAAGAAAGTAATTCTTCAACAAACCTAAAAGAAGATAGCTGCAAGAATAGAATCCCAATTCTAACAACAAAAATAACAGGAGTAACAATTACTTTTCCTTAATATCTCTTAATATCAATGGACTCAACTCCCCAATAAAAAGACATAGACTAACAGACAGGCTACATAAAGAGGACCCAATGTTTTGCTGCATACCAGAAACCCATCTCAGGGACAAAGACAGACACTACCTCAGAGTAGAGGGGTGGAAAAAAATGGTCCCAAAAAACAAGCTGGAGTAGCAATTCTAATATCAGAGGTCAGGAATTCAAGGCCCATACCTAAACATAATAAAAGCAATATACAGCAAACCAGTAGCCAAGATCAAACAGTGACCACCCACAGCCACAGGAACCCTGATACTACTGAAAGGCAGACTGGGGCTAAAAGATAATAGATGGCAACAAAAGACAAGGCCAAGAAAAAATTCTGATCAAAGTCCCAAAGTTTACTAACAATCTGTGCTTATATAAGCAGAGAGCCCATCTCCTGCAGATCCATTCTTGATGCCTGTCACCAGCCTGTAGGCTATCTGCCTGACAGAAATGGTTTGGCAAGAAGGTGTAAATAACTGGATGCTTGCTGTCTCTGGAATATCTCAGGAGCCTCTCAGCAGGCAGCAGTGATTCAGAGAAGAACAATGCCTGTGACAGAACAATAGAACCATCTAGGTGAGAAGGCTCCACCCCAAGTGGTCTCATTCTTAGTGGCAGCAAGATCTGAGCAGGCTGGGGGAGGCTACATCAAACTAGATGGAGAGAAACTTGAAGCAATCCCATTAAAATCAGGGACTAGACAAGGCTGCCCACTTTCTCCCTACCTATTCAATATAGTACTTGAAGTCCTAGCCACAGCAATTAGACAATAAAAGGAGTTCAAGGGGATATAAGTTGGAAAGGAAGACATCAAAATATCACTATTTGAAGATGATATAATAGTATATATGAGTGACCCTAAAATTTGCACCAGAGAACTCCTAAACCTGATAAACAGCTTCAGTGCAGTAGCTGATATAAAATTAACTCAAACAAATCAAGATAAACAGGCTGAGAAAGAAATTAGGGAAACAACACCCTTCACAATAGTCACACATAATAAAAAAAAAATACCTTGGGTGACTCTAATTAAGCAAGTGAAAGATTTGTATGATACGAACTTCAAGTCTCTGAAGAAAGAAATTGAAGAAGATCTCAGAAGATGGAAAGATGTCCCATGCTCAAGGATTGGCAGGATTAATATAGTCAAAATGGCTATCTTGCTGAAAGCAATCTACAGATTCAATGCAATCCCCATCAAAATTCCAACTCAATTCTTCAACAAATTAGAAAGGGCAATTTGCAAATTCATCTGGAATAATAAAAAAACCTAGGATAGCAAAAACTATTCTCAACAATAAAAGAACCTCTGGTGGAATCACCATGCCTGACCTCAAGCTGTACTACAGAGCAACTGGGATAAGAATTGCATGGTACTGGTACAGCAACAGACAGGCAGATCAATAGAATAGAATTGAAGACCCAGAAATGAGCCCACACACCTATGGTCACTTGATCTTTGACAAGAGAGCTAAAACCATCCAGTGGAAAAAAGACAGCATTTTCAACAAATGGTGCTGGCACAATTGGCAGTTATCATGTAGAAAAATGCAAATTGATCCATTCTTATCTCCTTGTATAAAGCTCAAGTCTAAGAGGATCAAGGAACTCCACATAAAACCAGAGACTCTGAAGCTTATTGAGGAGAAAGTGGAGAAAACCCTAGAAGATATGGGTACAGAGGAAAAATTCCTGAACAGAACAGCCATGGCTTGTTCTATAAGATCAAGAATCGACAAATGGGACCTCATAAAATTACAAAGCTTCTGTAAGGGAAAAGACACTATCAATAAGACAAAAAGGCCACCAACAGATTGGGAAAGAATCTTTACCAATCCTAAATCTGATAGGGGACTAATATTCAATATATACAAAGAACTCAAGAAGTTGGAGTCCAGAAAATCAAATAACCCTATTAAAAATGGGGCACAGAGCTAAACAAAGAATTCTCAACTGAGGAATACTGAATGGCTGAGAAGCATCTGAAAGACTGTTCAACATCCTTAATCATCAGGGAAATGCAAATCAAAACAACACTGAGATTCCACTTTACACTAGTCAGAATGGCTAAAATCAAAAATTTAGGTGACAGCAGATGCTGGTGAAGATGTGGAGAAAGAGGAACACTCCTCCATTGCTGGTGGGATTACAAGCTGGTACAACCACTCTGGAAATCAGTTTGGTGGTTCCTCAGAAAACTGGACATAGTACTACCTGACGACCCAGTAACACCTCTCCTGGGCATATACCCAGAAGAAGTTCCATCTTGTAATAAGAACACATGCTCCACTATGTTCATAGCAGCCTTATTTATAATAGCCAGAAGCTGGAAAGAATCCAGATGTCCCACAACAGAGGAATGGATACAGAAAATGTGGTACAGTTACACAATGGAGTACTCCTCAGCTATTAAAAACAATGAATTTATGAAATTCCTAGGCAAATAGATGTATCTGGAGGATATCATCCTGAGTGAGATAACCCAATCACAAAAGAACATACATGATATGCACTCACTGATAAATGGATATTAGCCCAGAAATTTAAAGTACCCAAGATACACCTGGCAAAACACATGAAACTCAAGAAGAAGGAAGACCTTTTGTTCCTTCTTAGAATGGGGAACAAAATAGCCATGAGTGGAGTTACAAGAGACAAATTTTGGAGCAGAGCCTGATGCAATGACCATCCAGAGATTGCCCCACTTGGGGATCCACCCCATAAACAACCACCAAACCCAGACACTAGGCAGATGACAACAAGAGCCTGTTGACAGGAGCCTGATATAGCTGTCTCCTTCGAGGCTCTGCAAGTGCCTTGCAAATACAGAAGGGGATGCTCACAGTTATCCATTGGACAGAGCACAAGGTCCCCAGTTGAGGAGCCTGAGAAATACCCAGGGAGCTGAAGGTTGACTGAAACCCCATAGAAGGAACATCAATATGAACTAATCAATACCCTCAGAGCTCCTTGGATCTATACCACCAATCAAAGAAAACACATGGTGGAACTTGTGGCTCTAGCTATGTTTATAGCAGAGGATGGCCTCGTCAGTCATCAATGGGAGGAGAGGCCTTTGGTCCTGTGAAGGCTCTAAGCCCCAGTATAGGGGAAATGCCAGGACCAAGAATGGGAGTGGGTGGGTTGGGAAGCAGGAGTAGGGGTGAGGGAATAGGGGATTTTCAGAGGGGAAACTAGGAAAGTGGATAACATTTGAAATGTAAACAAAGAAAATAGCTAATAAAAAAAGAAAAAACAAAAACAAAAAACAAGTCCAGCAATCAAAACAAGTCCGGCAATCAAAATCGTCCATTGTCTCACCTAATTAACATGTCAGATCATTGGCAAGTTTTGGCTGCTGGGAGAGGGAGAAAGAGATGGGGATGAGGGAAATTGAACACTCTCTAGTAGAAGATCATGCATCCAAGAGTATCGATGTAGCATAAAACTGCTCTTGAAGGTTTATCGAAAAAGACACAACATGAGTAGGTGGAGAAAGGAAGAGTGGATTGGGGAAGCATTGGGAAAAAGAGACAAACATCATCATCCATAAACGCTTGTATGGAAATCTCAAATAACTAATAATAACTTAATTTACATATATATGAAGATAAATATGAAAAGCAAATTCCTTCCAAATTGAAAATTTCCATCCTACAGGGGAGCTCTTTAAGCAAGGAGAAAACAACCCAAAATAACTTCAGGAAGTCCCTGAAACTAAAGAGATTCATTAGGACTCTCCCTTCCAGAGTAAGCAATAAAGCTTTTGAAAGTCACTCCCAGATAAACCAAATTGTAAAGAAGAGGACTCTGAGACCAACTGCCTAGAAGAAACCATAACCAGCTTATCTGCCTATCAAAGGTTTAGACCAGAATCACCTGGAAGGGACACTCTCCAACATGTAAGCTGCTTACAGGCTGTACAGTGTGTGCCAATTTCCCAGTTTTTATGAGCTGTCGCCTATGCAGGGGTGGACTTTTGGCAGCTGTCTTTGAGTCATTTGTGCTCCTGTAAGTAACCTCAATTAAACTCATTGGTTCACCAAGTTGGGCTTTGATGGTGTCCATACTTTGTTCTGTGGTGGGGTTGCTAGATAGGGTCAATTGACATGTTGAGTCTCTACAGGGAATGTTTTGACACAGAACAGTAGGATAGTGATTATCTTTGTAGAGGAATATATTTGGAAGTAGGGAGGACAAACTTTATATTGTTTCTTAATTAGGCATAATTATATGACTGAATAACATATTAGTAACTATACTTTGTATTATAAAATATTTAGTATAGTAAATGGTAGAAAATTGGGTAACATTGTTAAAAGATTCATGGCATATAAATGGCTAGAACACTAAAATATTTGTGAGAATATGAGACTTCTTTTCCCTTCCTCTCTCCCTCTTTGTCTTCCTCTCTTTTCTCTTCTGTTCCCACCCCATCCCCTCTCAGAGAAAGGGTCTTGCTGTTTTTACCAGTCTGCCCTGAAACTTTTTAAATAGCCTGGAATTTCTGAAACTTCTGTCTCTACCTCTGCAGCACTGGTACCAGTGTTGAAATCTGTTGTATGTCATTTAATATACAACAGTTAGATAATGTATAGGACATAATTTCTTCCTTTACAGTAAAAATTTCATTCCTAAAATTTTAGTAAGAAACTTGAAAGAAATTATTAATGTTAACTGTCATTGTGGTCTGTGGACTTCTTTCCTTTTTATAAATTTAGTACTTTCCAAAACTTTCTACAATGGGTGTGTGTTACTGCTTCAACCTCAAAAACAATTCATTTTCCTCCTAGTATCAAGTGTCAAACTGGTAGTCAAGGATAATTTTCTAGAGAAACCATTTAGTTTTATTCTTGTAATGATGGGTGGAACCCAAGGCTCCATATATGCTAGGTAAGGGCTACATCACAGAGCTGTACTCTAGCCTAAACCTTTATTTAATATCCTTTTAAACACCACACACACACACACACACACACACACACACACACACACATACACACACACACACCCATACACACGTGCCTTTTATTAAACAGAGTTTCTTTTTGCATACAATATAATCTAAATATAGTTTCCCCTCTCTCTACTCGCCCCAGTTCCTCTTCATCTCCTCTCCAATCCAGATTTACTCCCTTTCTGTCTCTCATTAGAAAAGAACAGGCAGGCTGAAGAGATGGTTCAGTGGTTAAGAACACTGCCTGCCTGCTCTTCCAGATGTCCTGAGTTCAATCCCCAGCAACCACATGGCTCATAACCATCTATAATGGGATATGATACCCTCTCCTGGCATGCAGATATACATGCAGAAAGCATACACAGATACATTAAATAAATAAAAGTAAAATTTAAAAAAGAAAAGAACATGTTTCTAAGATAACAGCAAAACATGACAAAAATAAAGTATCAGAAGACAAAACAAACAAACAAAACAAACACAAAAACAAAACAACCACCCCCTATCATTTTTGAAGTTGGCCAAGCCAAGCCAAAAGCAAAATAAGAGAGCCCCAAGAGAAGGCATAAGAATCAGAGACCTACTCATCTCACATTCAGGAATCCCATAAAATTATTAAACTAAAATCTATTATATATATATATATATATATATATATATATATATATATATATGCAGAGGACTTGGTGCAGACCCATGTAGACCCTGTGCTTGCTGCTTTAGTCTCTGTGAATTCATATAGGCTTTGTTCAGTTTTAAGACATTTTCCCACTGAGAGGATAATTTTTGTTTCTGTGGAGGCAGAGAGTAAACTATAGACATCCTATAGAATTGTAAATGACTTTACAGAACAGAATGAGTCTGGCTGGCAGAATGCAACTGTCTTTGGTTTAATGTGAAAAATAGCCCTCAAAAGTATGGCTTTATAGGCCTGTAGGATATTAGCACTTTAAATATAACAATCTTAACCAGGCATTCATTCTTTGGATGAGTCCAAGTCTTAATATTTCTCTGAAAAATCTTTCAAACTAGCTTGATCATTCTGTTGGTTCCCTCAAGGAAAAAAACCAACCAACCCAGCAACCAACTAACCAAGCAACGAAGTAACAAACTAACCAAACTAACAGCCAGTCAGCTAGCCAACCAGTCATCCATCCATCCAGGTAGGCAATCAACCAACCAACCAACCAACCAACCAACCAACCAACCANTAACTAACTAACTAACTAACTAACCAACAGCCAGGTGGGCTGTGGGATTGAAGGTGGTTGTCCTGGCAACGCAGGTAGAGGGTCACATAGTTAAGTGCTGCTTGATGCTAACACTAACTAACTAACCAACCAACACCAAAGTGCCTTCATGAGGCAAGGATCTTGGCAAATTGTCATAAATACAGTACTCGAGTAGGAGGCAGGAGGTTTACAAATTGAAGGCCAGCCTGGGCTACAAACCAAAAATTATTTTAAAAAACAAAAGCCCCACACCCCTTGGCATACATTCATTTTAAATTTTGTTTTAAAGAAAGAGATATCCTAAAATTTTGGAAATATTTTATACCTGGAGATGAACCTTAAATATGAAACACACTGTCTTTCTTTTGGATACAGACATATAGGGTTGTTAGTTTTCCAGTCTAGCCTTTGGTTTATAATGCTACTAAAATATACAAACAATGGGCAAATGCTAATAACTAATAATGGTTTCCATAGCAAAATCATCCATGGTTTCATAAGGATGAGGGTGAAAATTCTACATGAAATAAAGAATTTCAATTCTTTTGCAAGCTTGCAAAAATTCCTTAATTCTAAGCAATATTATTTTTTAAGTGTATTACCTGAGATACTGCTCTTCTTGCTCTCAAATGAGATTGAGAGACATTGTATTGAGTTGGTTGGAAGATCTTGGCTGAGGGTCATGCAGGAGGAACAACAAATGGCTTTAGAACTCATGGAATGTGGCCCACTGGTTACCACAGCCACATGTCCTGAGGACTTCATGCTATTGTAGATTTCTGCTCTGCTTGTTGCCCTCACAGAATTGTATGAAAAACTCTAAGGGGGCTTCCAGCCCCTCACTGATCAGTATCTCTGGCACCGACAGTACTAAAGCTTGACCTCTTTCAGGCATTTCTGCTGGAGCAGATTAAAGATTCAAACACCACCCTACAGAAGAACTTAAGAGATGTAGATTGTTAGCAATGACCACCACCCTTAGAAAACATTTGGAAAAATAAAATTGTTAGTAATGCTAGGGTGAGATGTTTTTACTACTGGCTTTGATGTAAAAAAATCTTTGATGTAAGAAAATCTCAGAAAACAGTTTGAAGTTCAGAAAGGCACACTCTTATTAGTTAAGCTTGGGACCTTTTATGGTCAAGGAACAAGAAGAATGGCAGCTCTAGCTGATGTGACTCTCACTGAGGCTGGACTGGTGATGACTGGTGATGACTGGTTTCTTATACTCATTTTTGCTCTCAGCTTCCTTATACAATTTACTAAGAGTTGCTGGTGAGTAGATAATGCATTCTGAGCATTAGAATAGGACTAGGTAGGTATGACTGATTTTTATATAAAAGTTTAGATTTGTAATTTTTAAAAAAGATTATTACAAGATTATTTTAAAGATAAATAATATTTTTTTGTAACTGCAGTTTTCTCCCTGCCAGTAAGAGAAACTTGCTGAGAAAACTACCCTGCTTGCTTACACTTTGTTAATCTATAACAAGTTGCTTAGCTAGGCTATATGTGGGTTTGGGGGAATAATTTATTTTCTTTACCTGTACTATGTAATGTTATTTCTTATATAGGTATTGGGGAGCACATTGTTTTGTTTTTTTCATAATCATTCATTAGAAGAAAACCAAAAGGTAAGTACATCAGAATTTTATATTGCTTGAAAGATTTTGCTAAGATATATAAACCATGAAGGAATAAACGGTGAAGGGCTGGAAGATTATACTTCTACCCATCAACTATGTGTATGTATGGATATGTGTAAGGTCTGTGTGAGTGTGAGTTGGTCCATTGTTACTTCCACCCATCAATTATGTGTATATATGTATATATGTAAAGCTTGTCTGGGAGTGTGTTGGAAAATACTCCATCTACCAATTGTTTGTATGTATGTATGTATGTATGTATGTATGTATGTATGTAGTATGTGTGCTTGTATGTATGTGTTTGTTTGAAATGATTGGAGCCTGCTTGCTAGAGCTTTTCTGTATCCATTCTGTAACCATATGTTTGAATGTGTATATGTCTGTCTGTAGGTCTGTATACATGTATGTATGTGTGTATGTATGTATGCATGTATGTATGTGTATGAAGTTACTGTACTCTGCCTTTTGTTTCAACCACTCACTGTGTGTGCGCGTGCTCGTGTGTGCGTGAGTGCATGCACGTGCACACATGTGTACATGCACGTGTGTGTGTGTGTGTGTGTGTGTGTGTGTGTGTGTGTGAGAGAGAGAGAGAGAGAGAGAGAGAGAGAGAGAGAGAGAGAGAATTTTCTCTCTTTCCTTCTCAAGGAATTAAAAGAGTTCATAGTTTTTCCGCTGGCCACAGGGAGTAGCTGCCCCAGTAAGTTAAACTTTGTTCCCTCAGAGAAAAGTCAGCTGAGTAACTTCTCTAATCGCTGGCTGCCACTGGAAGCAGCTCCTGTAGGCATCTGGATCCACCCCTGTCAGCAGCTCTAAGCACTGATCCCCAACAGCTGCCAGCCTCAGTTTACCCACCACATGGATGCCAAAGCGGGTCATTGGCAGATCATAAACAAAAGCACTAAAGATTGTGCATGAACACAGAGATATAAACACAGGAAAGGGGAGAAGGAGAGGCCATATAAGGGTGGCCTACACACAAGCAAGTGATAGGGACAAGGCAAGAGAGAGTTTGCCATGCCTAAAGCCAGCAGAAATAGGGAATTCAAGATAATTTGATCCCTTTCCAGTGTTAGAGAACAACAGCAAAAAACCCCAAACAAACAAAAAAATCAAAACGACAACCAACAAAATCAACCACAACAACAAAAACTCTTCAAGTCAGAAAAATAAACCCCTACCAAGTAATAATTATTGGCCTTTTATACTTCTGGCAAAATTTCAATTTACATATCCATATTTTAGGGGGATACATAAAATATACAGCTACATTAGAAAATCAATATATTAAAACTAAGATCTTTTTTTTTTCCTCTAGGAATAAGTCCAATTTTCTGGTTATAATTTATTTTCATTGTTGACTATTAGAAAATAAAACAACAAAAATATCAAGTAACCAGAGCAGGAGCAAAAGACTCACAACTGCCTTCCCCTGGGCTCACCCCTGCCTTCCCCTGGACTCACCCCTGCCTTCCCCTGGACTCACCCCTGCCTTCCCCTGGACTCACAACTGCCTTCCCCTGGACTCACCCCTGCCTTCCCCTGGACTCACCCCTGCCTTCCCCTGGGCTCCTAATCTACAGAAATGGGGTCAGACTCCAAAGGATGATTGCCAGATTACACAAAACATCTAGCACACATCTGCCATATCAGAGTTTCCAAATAAATGTCAGTTTCCTTTGTATAACAGAGCGATTCTCCACTGGGGGTGAATTTGCTCCCCAGGAGACATTGAGCAATGTCTAGAACCATTGTTGATTGCTACAACAAGAAAGGGTGGGTAGTTTACTGGCATTTAGCTGGGAGAGGCTAAGGATGCTGCTGACATCCACAGTACACACACAATACAATTAAGAGTGATCCATGGCTGTATGCCCACACTGCTAAGATCAGAACACCATGGCAGAAAGGTGCCCTTTATATCAACGCTGTGAGTGAGAGATGCTCTCAGTCAAAACCAAAGTCAACAGCTCTTGAAATTCAGATTTCTAGATCTTCTGCAGGTTGTCGCAGAGTGGGAAACAGCTAGAGAGAGGATGTGGAGGATTAAGAAAAGAATAATGCTGTGGTCTGAAGCAACTGTGCATGGAGATACTCTGTGAGTAGAGATGAAGCCTACCGGGACCACTGTCAGAGTTTAGCTGAAGCACAGAAGTGCTCTCAGATCCATAATATTTTGCCTTAGCTACTTTGCAAGTTCCTTCCAGCTCCTCACCCTATTCTCCTGGCCCCAACTCTAACTCATCCATGTTAAATCCTGGAGGAAGAGGAGGAGGAGAAGGAGGAGGAGGAGGAGATGTTAAATTATGTAAAAGGTAGAGCCTGTACTCTTAGAACTCCTGGAGGGCTGTTCTTATAATTAGACACATGCTTTCTTATCTGAGAAGAGAAGGCACTCTTTGCTACCACAAGGGTAGTCAGTCCTGTTACTGCCTGCATAAACAGAGAAAAGGGAGGGACTTCAAGTCATTCTGATTGTCCATATCCAGACAACTTGGCCATTTGTTGTTTTAAACTCAAAAACAGCAGCAGACCTTTGTGGACAGGGCTGTGGTAGCCAGAGTACAAATGCATGATGTTGCCAGGAGACAGGGAAAAATGCAGAATTTTGGAGGCCACATATTTTAAGTGGCCAGTTCAGACTTCAAAGTCCAGACTGATGTTCTAAGCAGCCAGGATTGTGGAAAGCTTCCTTTGCTTACACCCCACTTGGGGGTTTCTGGATCAGTAGTGTTGTCTTTAATTACAAAGACCGTGAGATGCGTATGAATGTGGGTAATTATGGTATGCGTGAGCCAGGCTGTGAATCAGAACTGCAAAACAGAACACTAGCGTGTGTGCACATGCAAAGGCGCACATGTGGTTTTGGTAAATAACAGCCAAACACGTTATTTTCTCAAGAGATAAAAATATGAACCGATTTGACATGCCAAGTTAAAAGAAAAAAATGGAAATAGATACACACACGCTTGAATTTTCTTTCCACTGAACAATCTTGGCTGTCGCAAAATAGTAAATTTTTGCACCCACATAACATTTGCTATGTTCTTCATCTTCATCATTGTTGAAGGGCTCATGTTGTACCCCATAGAAACTTCATTTGGAGATGGCATGTTAAACTCATGCATATCACAGTCAACCGACTGAAAGAATTGAAATTATCCCTTTGTATTTCATCACCCAGTAGTGGATGAAACATACTTAAAGTGAATATTACAATGAATGGAAAGGTAATTTTATCTGTAAATATAAAAGCTCCCATTTAAACAATTCTAGGAAAAATAAGAGATAGGGGTGAGGATTCTTTGACCACATTATTTCTTCATGAATCTGTTTCTATCGCCAGTTTGGCCCTGAAAGACTTATCTCAGAATTCCTGGTGCCCAGACCCACATTTATCGTGTAAACATTTCTTTCCATGCCACTAAAATTAATTATACATCTTTGAGTTAACTATAGAATTAGTGATGTCCTTGTATAATAAGTGAAATAGACCTATATAATTTCAGACCTTATATATAATATTTGACTGTCTTCTTTAATACAACTGCCAATGGAGTAGGAGGCATGTGCTGTGGATGAGAAAAGCCACATAAAGTGCTGTAGATGAGAGAAGCCAGGTAAAGTGCAGCCGTTTACTCCTGCTCTTGAGACATCCTCTCTTGTTTCTTTTCCTGATCTTTTCTCTTTGTTCCAAATCTTTTGCTTATCTTATTTACTTGTTTAATGTATATGAGAGATCAATATGGGGACGGTATATATGTGATGTAAGCACACAGGTATGTGGGTGCACACACCAAGGTGTATGGAGGCCAGAGGAAGATGTAGGGCTCCTGCCTTATTCCCTTAAGGTAGCATCTCTTACTGAACCTGGAGCTAGTCAATAGGCTATCAAGCCCCAGTAAGGTCCTCATCTCTGCACATTAACCCTAACCCTAACCCACTGGAGTTACAAGCACATGTAGCCACACCTAGCCTATGATATTAGGCCCAAGGACTGAACCCACGTCTACTTGCCTGTGAGTAAGCACTTATCCCCTGAGCCATTTCCCTAGCCCCACTTCCCCTAATTTTCTTTTCTCAGCTTTTATCCATCTTGCTATTTGAAGGTTTTCTTCGTGAAATGTTTATGTTCAACAAACAAGTATCCCACAGTTGTGGATTTGAGGGAATCTTGGGGGTCTGGATCGGGGAACTTCATTCTTAGTGTGCTTGAGTCCTGGATTCTATCCTCAGAACTTTGAAAAGCAACGAATCAACTAACATCAAACCCCGCCCCAGAACTATAATCTAGACTATAACTCTCCACTCTCTGTGCTATGTTCTCAGAGGAGCCTTAAATGACTGCACTAAAGTGTGGCGTGTGCTTTACACGTAACTGATATATTGTTAGCCTGTGCAGACTGTCAACTATGTCATACCAAATAACAAATGTGATTTTTATGGTGTCCTTGTACTGTATTTGTAAAAATTCTAAAATTTAAAAATATGAGTCTGTAAGTGATATAATAAGAGTACAATAAGCATAAAATTTGTGAGAAAATACTGCAACTGATAAAGGTATTATTTTTATTATTTTTACAAGATTTTATTTATATTATTGCGTGTTGACTGCATACATGCCTGGTGCTGGCAGAGGCCCAGTAATTCTGCAGAGATTCCCTGGAACTGAAGCTACAGATACTAGTGAGCCACCATGTGAGGCTTAGAAATTGAATCCTAGTCCTCTTAACCACTGAGCCACTACTCTAACCTCCACAGGAACTAGTTTTAATGGGACATACACCATCACTAAACATAAGACCGTGAACAGAGAGAGAGAGAGAGAGAGAGAGAGAGAGAGAGATTCCTATCCCATATTTCATTACTCCAATGACATAGTGAATCAGTCCTTCCTTCTAGATATAAACAGTATAAACCATAAAAAATGTGATGCTTTGCTCCTGGATTGAACAAAGTTTCTTCTTTGCTTTTTTTTTTTTTTCCTTTAATCTTAAGAGATGATTTAGGAATCAACTCTGGAAAAAAAAAACCCATCTATTTATAATCAAAATTAGGAAAACAGTAAGGCACATATTATCCCTTCCTTTTTTAAGAATACAAACTTGAGACTATTGCTTTTATTTTTTGTAGAATTTTTGAAACTTACATAAGCAGATTGATTTTTATTCAAGGGAATGGTGGGGAGAGGCGACCTGATCTGGTATTGGGTGAGGGAAAACAACTGAAGCCATGAGCGCCAGCAGAAAGAATGTAAACAGGCAACCTCAGAAAATAGGAGGTTAGGGTACCCCCAGAATGCACCAGAGACCTGGGAGGTAAGAGACTTCCAGGACTCAAAGGGAGGGACCTTAGATGAAACATACTATAGTAAGGAAAGGGAACTTATAGAGCCCACCTTCAGCAGGAAGAAAGGAAATCAAGTGAGGGATGGGGTTGCCACCCCACAGTCACAACTCTGACCCATAATTGTTCCTGTCTGAAAGAATTACAGGGATAGAAATGGAGAGGAGCCTGAGGAAAAGATGGTCCAGTGACAGGCCCAAAGTGAGATCCAGCTCAAGGGGAGGTCCCAGGGGCTGACACTATTACTGAGGCTATGGAGAGCTCACAACAAGGAACCTATCATGGCTGCCCTCTGAAAGACCCAACAAGCAGCAGAAAGAGTCAGATGCAGATATTTGCACTCAACCAATGGACAGAAGCAGCTGACCCCTGCTGTTGAATTAGGGAAGGCTGAAAGAAGCTGAGGAGAAGGGTGATCCTGTAGGAGGACCAGCAGTCTCAATTAATCTGGGCCCCCAATATCTCTCAAACACTGGACCACCAAACAGACAGCATACACCAGCAGATCTGAGGCCCCCAAACACACATACAGTAGAGGAGTCCTCTTCCAGGTCTGTATTCATTCAGAGATGATGCACCTAACCCTCAAGAGACTGGAGGCCCCAGGAAGTTTAGAGGTCAGGTGGGGTGGGGAGTGGGGACATCCACATGGAGATGGGGTGGGGTGGGGGAGGAGGTGTGGGATGTGGAGCAGTCGGAGGGTGGATGCGGGGCAGGGAATGGAATATGGAGTGTAAAAAATAAATTAAAAATAAAATAATTAAATTTAAAAAATGTAGCTTAGCAAATGACCTGGGGATAATTCTGCTTGAGTGTTTATCATCTTTCTGTGAAGTACATTTAAGCATCCACATAAAAATTTGTGTGTGTGTGTGTGTGTGTGTGTGTGTGTGTGTTTTCATTCAGGCATGTGTACATGTGTGTACCTCACAAACTCTAGACTTACAGATGTGCGCCACTGTGCTCTGCTTTTCCATGTTAGGCAGGAATCTGAACTAAGATCCTTGAATACTTGCAGTGATACACAACTCCCCGTGTGTCTGCACATACTCTTCAGTAGAACTTGAGGACTAGCATGTTCAAGTGCAACTGCAGTGGACTGGAGGCTTATGATGAATGTGTGTGTATGAGACTTAAGTACCTAAAACAAGCCCAAAGTACTTTGGTAAACATCTTACTCCAAACCATCCATTCTCAGCCTTGTTGTAAAGTGCACCCCTGGGCAGCCTAAAGTTATAGCAGTGCCTAAATCCCAATCCCTGAGACATTTTATCACTTTGGGATGTTGCTTGGGTGTGTGGAGTTTCAAAAGCTCCCCAAGTGATCCTAATGTGCTGTGAAGTTGAAGAAGGATTGCTTTAGGGCAAGTAAACTGTCCTTTTCCTCTGAAGGTTTTATTGTTGAACAGACTATGAATTCTCATATTGCTTGAATGTACTCCATGAAATCCAGCAGTTGCTAGCTGATGACAGCTGCTGAGCTAAAAGACCCCATCTAAATGTGTCTTGGGTCATTTCAGAAGGACATACAATATTTGACAATGACCCTGAAGTAGCTCACACTTTAGTGTCCAGTACAAACTCTATCAGATTTAAGCACATGGCGTTTCTGATTTTCTTTCACACCTTTGCTCTGAATTCACCAATATTGTTTACCTTGCTGGAACTGTCTTGCTGGGTCTCATCTCAGCACTGGCTCCAAAGGCTCTAGGAGGTCAAACTTTGCCCATCCATCATGAGGGGAAACAGAGGTTCTGTTCTATACTTCTGCCCTTGTGGAATATCATGCACAAATATAGTAGTTAACAGTCACACTGGAGCAATTTATTCATTCCAGATGTGCTTATTTCCACAAAACAGAATTTAGGTATATCTGATATTTTTGGAAGCTGAAGAAATGGATCACAAAACAATTATGTTGCTTTTACTATAAAAATGTAATGGATATACTTAGGAGAAAAACCTGCCCTTTGTGTAATAGGCATGGTTTTTGTGGTCTCTCTACTTGGCCCCTAAAATCCACAGGTGCTTTGGAATAACATCAAGACATTATGTCTAACAGAATGAACGAATTAGGAATGTTCTAGGAAGTTATTCTTTAATATCATGGAACTTGGACTTGATAGTTTTCCAAGAAGAGTGGACTTTGCAAGCACTTCAAAAAAAAAAAAAATCATTGCTTTCCCCTTTTCAATTGGCATGATTTTTTTTTTCTTATGTTTCTGATGAATGTGCGGATAGCTGAGAGTTGACCTTCCCTTCAATGGGCTGTGCTTCTGAGGAAGGCACTGGAATCCAACTCAGCTGCAAAATTTACCTAACGTGTCCAGAGGGCAGCGAAGTTCTGATGGAGTATAACACAGAAGGAGCTGAGTCTTGTACTCCATCTGCTCCTGGTTCCTGGACAAACTGGGAGCGCTTTACTTTCCTTAAACAAGCTACCAAAGCAGAGTTAGATCTACACCAAGTTTCCCTGCAGTGAACAAAGACAGCAGATTCACTTTGAGATACAATTTTGAGTTCAGAGCAACATTTGCCTCATGAAAAGACTTTACAGTGAACAATAATTCACTTTGGGTTTCCCCCATGTACTTCAAAATCATGCTCATGGTAACCAGGCTTTATTTATTCCTAAATTACTTATTAAATCTGTAGTTTTCTCTTTTTTGGTACTCCTTTTTATCTTTTTCTTTCTAATTTAGTATACTAACTGAATGCTTTTTAACAATTTATTCTTTGTGAGAGAGCCCCATATAGACCAGGATGGTTTTGAACTCACTACATAACAGAAGATGACTTTGAACTCTTAAAACTCCTGCCTCTACCTTCCACATGGTGGTATTATAGGTATGTATATCAGAGTATCATCAGGAGTGTCAGATTTATCTTGTCCATGAGATTGATCTTAATTTGGGCCAGTCATTGGTTAGCCATTCCGCTAGTCTCTGCCCTGTCTTTGTTCCTCCACTTTTTGTAAGCAGGAGACATTTTGAGTGGAAGGTTTTATGGGTGGATGTCTTAGGGTTTTACTGCTGTGAACAGACACTATGACCAATGTAAGCCTTATAAAAGACAACATTTAATTGAGGCTAGCTTACAGGTTCAGAGACACCATGTGTTTTGACTCTGATTAACTGTAGTAGTCCTTGTTTTCTGATCATTCATCTTGAACACTGGAGACAAAGCAGTCAGGTGTGATGATCCACTTTGGCATCAAGAAAGACTAGGGCTCCATCTATACGACATAGCCAAGTGATCTACAGTTTGTTCTTGTTTTGCTCTCTAGGTCCTGATGAAGGAATGGGAACACTGGACTGTATAAGATTTGTGAGGACAAGTACACAAAGACAGCAAGGCCTCTTGTGCTCAGAATTCCTGAGGCTTTACAATGGTGAGTGTGAAGCATTGATCTAAACGTAGGGTCCCTCTCAGCAGAGATGCTCACCCTCCCATGCTAGCAGCACATCTTCCAGAGGTCGTGTGAGGAATAAGCAGGCAACCTACATCAAAGACTAATCACAGCGTCCCTTGATAAACAGTGATGTTTAAAAGCACTCATCCTGCACTCTGCTCACCAACTTCCCAATGGTCTCTCCATGCATATTTCTGTCACCATACACTTAATAAATATGTGTAATTGGGTCATGTCAGGAACCTTCTTTATTAGAGCATGAGCCTTCATTCTACTTTTTTTTGGCAAACTCCAACTTATATCAAGTCTCAATTTAAGTTCCCCCTCTTTTCAGAGGTTGTCTCTGACTTTTTCAAGGAGAAAACCTCCCTTCATTATCCCCTGCATATTCCTCTACAGCACCAGCCACTGTGGGACGCAAATATTTGTCTATAATGTACTTCAGTTGCCTGTCACTCAGATCTCCACATGAGTAGGTACTGTGTCCATTCATGCCTGGGCTGCAACACACTGATGATGTCCTATAAATATTTGATGGATGACCGAATGATTTATTAATTCATGGCAAGTTGGACTATTCAAATTTCATTTACTCTCCTGGCTGTTGGTCTCATCCATGTGATCAGGCAAATGTTTACAATAGCACTTTCCCTTTCTCATGATGTGCTATTTGTTAAGATATTGGCAGTATACTAATGGCATGCGATGTAGGGTTTTCAACAAGTGATTTTCAAATTCATTGAATGAACTTATATCGTCTCATCTGAATATATGAAAAGAGCCACAGTCAATTACAACTCCTTAAAAATGTGAAAGAAATTTACTATTGAGTATTTTTCTTTCTTCCTTTTTCTATTTCCTTCCTTCTTTCTTTACTTCTTCCTTCCTTCCTTCCTTCCTTCTAGAAAAGCAGCGGCTGAAGACACGGCTCACTGATTAAGAGCATATAGCGTTCTTGTAGAGTACAATTACTGGGAAACATGTCAGGGGGCTCACAACAGCCTATAGCTCCAGCTCCAGGGGATCTGAAGTCTTTAACTGCCAAATTTACCTGCATGTATATGCACATATGCACATACAGAGACATAGAAAACTTAAAATAAGAAGAAAAGGAAATGTTTTAGCTTTTTAAGATATTGCTTTGCCTTTTAGCATAATTACTGAATTGCTATTTCTATGTTATAAAATATTTTTTCTTGTATTGGAACTCATCTCTTCATCAGCCAGTCTCAAAAATTTCACATATCCATGCATTATTACGTTACTAATCTCTAAATGCATATATCCTTATGATGAGCATATAATCCAGACTTAAAGTTGTGAATGTTAGTTGTCCTATGCTTCTGTTGGCTTACAAACTAGAAAAAGCACAAATGTTCACGGACAGTAGAGTTCACAAACTGAGGTGTGCATGGTGCAAGTCAAATTATACAAAGATTAGGGACCAATATTAGGCAGGTACATAACTTAATAAGAAACAAATAATGAGAGAGAGAGAAAGAGAGAGAGAGAGAGAGAGAGAGAGAGAGAGAATATGATGATTACAAAGTGGATAAATGACTACATTGCTTTGAACACACAGAGAAATATCTGAAAACAGACAAGAACAGTTATCACTATGAAGTCAAGGTAGTATGAAGTGGAAACCTAAGGGTTCTTTGAAAAGTCAGTTGAATGGTGTTTTGCTGGGGCAAACATGAGAAAACATTTAGCTGAAGTGGATGCAGGTGAAGATTAAGACAGACTCGTGAAGGGACATTTTATGGAATCAGACCTAGGAAAGAGGATGTTTTTCTGCTAAAGCAAGAATGTGAAAGGACATGTGATGCAGGATTCTTTGCTAACAACACACATGTTTTGGTCTGCCTTACGTTGCATAGTTGAGCTGCATTTGTTGGGACTCCATAGAGAGAAATGTACTAAAAAAAACCTCTGGTGTCGTGCTACAGTTTCTTGCTGCTTCCCTGGACAAAGGCTGATTGGCAGAGTGATGTCAGTTGAGACATATATTTGTGCTGAGTCAAGATCCGTGGAGGACACGTGATGTTTGGAGGGTATATATAGGACTCAACAGACAGTGACACAGGGTGAGCTTGGCTTGCTTATAGAGCTAGCTGGACAATGCTTATTGGTCTCAAGTCTGCACTGATCATTGCTTCCCTGAGAAAAGCATAGACAAGAACTTCTGTATTCCTCTGGGTCCCTCCTGCTGGCTTCTGAGAAGGCTGAGACCTGGCTGTCCTGCTAGGTAGTGCCCTCACTGTTGCTTTGTGTTTGGTATCCTGACTCTACTGAACTAGACTGCTGGTGTATCTATCCATGACATGCTTGAGAGTGGATTGAGCTACCGCTGCTAACCTGTGAACTGAACTGCTGATTTCCAGATAACACAGACAGGAGTTGCTCCAAAGAACCTTTTAAACAGGTCTATTTCCCCTCTTTCTTTTCCACTACCTCTGGTGGATGATGGGGTAAAAGGGAGGTTAAAGCATTTAAGAACCATCATTAAAAGTAGTATTTGAAAAAATTAAAGTTACAGTGGTAGACAGCTATCTACATATGTTATGGCTGTTAAAAATCTTTATGCATTTAGCCAAACTGTTAAAAGTTTTAAATTAATAAATTATTACTACTGTGCATATAGAAACAAGAATAGTTAGTTTGTTTTTATTTTTATCGTTTCACTACAGAGTTTTACACACACACACACACACACACATACACACATACACACACACATACACACATACACACACACATACACACACATACACACACACATACACACATATACATACACACACACATACACACATACACACACACACACACACACACACACACACACACACACACACACACACACACACACACACACACACACACACACACACACACACACACACACACACACACACACACACACACACACACACACACACACACACACATACACACACACATACACACACCACTAAACAGTAATCTCTTGCTAGATGAAGAGTTCTGACTTTTCTACCATTCTGGATCAAAGATCTTAATATAAGACTTGAAATTTAGAAACTTGTCCAACAAAACATCGATCAGGTACTCAATATACACACAGAGGCAAAGGTTTGTTTTCTTTGATAAGTACTCTAACACTCCAAAAATACACACAAAGAATTGACATATAGGACTGTGTAGAATTTAAAAAGCTTCTAAACAAAAAGAGAAATAGTCACCAAAGTTAAAAAAAAAAAAACAAAAAAAAAACAGTCTACCCAGTGGTGAAAATCTTTGTAACTAGTTACAAAGGATGTTAACTTTTTTTTGTTTTGTTTTGTTTTGGTTTTGGTTTTTCGAGACAGGGTTTCTCTGTGTAGCCCTGGCTGTCCTGGAACTCACTTTGTAGACCAGGCTGGCCTAGAACTCGGAAATCCACCTGCCTCTGCCTCCCGAGTGCTGGGATTAAAGGTGTGCGCCACCACGCCCGGCTTGGATACTAACTTTTGCAGAATATTTGGTAAACCCCAAAATTGTGTTGTTTACTGGAAACACCTGTTTCTACTTGTGGTGTGGTTCATCCTTAGTTGGAATTCAGATGCAGCCTTGGTACACACCTTTAATCTCAAACATTGAAGGTAAAGTTAGTCTGTAGAAGGAAGTACCCATGTTTGAAAGTGATGTCTAATTGAGTGGCCAAGAAAGTGATGAACCAGAGAAATATTTGATAGAGTAGGATAGGACCACTCTCATGAAAACAAAAAGGAAAGAGAGGTGACTTAAGAGAGAGCAATAAAGAGGAGAGGGGGAGGTTTTGCTGGGATAGTGGTATGGACACAGGTTGCAGAGAAAAAGCTAGACACAGGTGTGAAAGAACAAGACAAAGAAAAAAAAAAGGAGCCAGAAGACTAGAACAGATTGCCAGAGTTAGTTTGAGGCCAAGCAGAGCATAATGTCAGAGGCTGAGAGAGAACCTGAATTGAATTAATCAGTGTGGAAGGAATTTGAGCTAGAACAGTCTCATTGACCAAAGGTTAGAAAGAGCTAGAAAGGGTGAGATAATTCAGCAGCAAGTCTCAAAACCTGAATAAATTCTAAGCCTAGATTAGATTGTACAGGAGCTAGAAGCTTCCAGGGCTAGGCCTGGGTTAGCAGAAGGAGGCACTGCATCTCCTAGACAATTCCTTCAGGTCAATGAAAGTTACATTACAGTTAATATCCAAAATATATAAAGAATTTATCAAGTTTAACATCAAAAGAATAAATCACACAATCAACAAATGGGCAAAAGAAGAGACAGCTATTAAAAGAAGTACAAATGTTCAATAGATGGGAGAATGCCCAGCACCATAGATATCAAAAAATGCAAAACAAAGTTTCATTGATACTCTATCTCACTCTAGTCAGAATGCTTATTATTAAAAACAAACAACAAATTCTAGTAAGAATACATGGGGAAAGGACCTTACATACTTGTGGTTGGAATGTAAATTGGTTCAGTCACTGTGGAAATTTCTAAAAGAAAATCTCAAAATAGAGCTACCATATAATCCATTTATATTACTTATGGCTACAGACCCAAAGGATGCTAAGTCAGCATGCCACAGATATACTTGCGTAGTTTTTATTATGGCACTGTTCCCAATAGAATTAATCTAGGTGAACATCAGTAAGGAATGTGTGATGTTCATAGTAAATGGGGCATTTGGGTCAACCAAAATGAAGAATGAAATGAAAATAGACAGAACTGGAAGATGTTAAGCACAATAAGCCAAACCAGAAACTCAAACACTGTATGTGGACTTTCTCTGTGGACTCCAGATTAAAAACAAAACAAAACAAAACAAAACACCCAGAAATGAAAGGAATGACGCCTATTGGGGAAGATAGAAAGGTTCAGCACAAATAGAAGGCAGTGTAAAAGGAGTAACTTGGCTGGTGAGTATCATCAAAGTTCATTATAGTAAATGCAAACACACAACTTTATATAATATGTACTAATATTTTCCACATTCTTCATGTTTTATGTTTTTGTGATTATTTTTCATTGCTGTGTAGAGGGTCCTTCATGTGGCCTGATCTCATTTGTTGGTTTTGGTTTTGTTATCTAAAAATACCTTGGAGTAATTCTAGATTGTTTTCTCCTAGCAGCTTAATCATTTCAAATCACACATTTAGTTTTTTGATAGAGTTCAGTAAGTTTTTATTCTGTGAGAATTAGAACCCATTGCATGTGATTCCATTTCCCCACTACTTACTTAAGAAATTGTCTTCTTTTTTAACTTAGAAAAGAACCATTTCATTATATAAATATGTAAATTCTGTTTTTCTCAAATTTTCCATTCTATATAAATGAGAATGCCATCCAGTCACAAGGAAATGAAATTCTGTAAATTGTGGCACCATGGATGGAGATCAATAAGTAAAAATAATCATGATAGAAAGACATATTTTTGTATACTAAAGGCATTGGCTTCTGTTCAAAAGCAGACAGCAGAGAACTACAAGGAGACTGGAGAACAAACACTGAAACAGTTAATTGGGAGAATTAGCTCTAGTGTTCCAAAGTATACTAAGGTGGTTAGAATAACGCACAACAATTTATTATGCATTTTAAAATAACTAGAAAAATATATAAAAAGATGTTTGAGGAGGAATAATGGTAATTACGTTGGGTTGTTTTTGCCATTATATGTTGTATACAAATCTCAATTTATCACACTGTACTGTTAAAAAAATGTACAGGTAATGTGTTAATTTTAAATCCCTGTCTCTCTTGTTTTGTTTTGTTTTTCCTTCAAGACAGGGTGTAGCTTTGTCTTTGTATAGCTCTGTATGTTCTGGAACTCACTCTATAGTCTAGGCTAGCTGTGAACTCACATAGATCTGCCTGCCTCTGCATCCTGAGTGCTGGAACTAAAGACATGTGCCACCATGCGCAGCATGTGTTGATTTTAAAATGTCTAATGCCTTTGCCAGTGATAGTCTCTAATTCAAAATAATACATTTAAAGAATTTACCCCTTTGGTGTCATATTTTGATTATCATATCTTCAACTTCAATGAGACAATTATAGTCATTATTTCTTTAACATTAATTTGTTTTGATATCAGAACTTAATGTAGTATTAAAATGCTGTTTTACTTAGAGGAAATAAAACCTTATAATAATACAGTAATCACTCTGTATCCATGGGCAACTGGTTCTAGGATCCATCCCCTAGATACTAAATCCACAAATGCTCAGGTCTGTTTCATCCAGTGACATACCCTTCTTCACCTTATACTTTAAATAATCCTTAGATTAATTATGTTTTTGAGGGCAATGTAAAATAAAAAGAACCCTGGTAATCAGAAAAGATGAGCCATAAAATATTTGTTAGTCAGTTGGTTACTTTAGGCATGAGATGTCATCCAGGAAAGGTGACTGAAATGTTCTCTCAGCATTTTGAATTATTTTTGAAATTAGCTTTTAGAAAACAGGGCTAATGCTCTCTGATTTCCAAGGTTTCTGTTCAAGGAACTTGACCATCTTTGAAAGATTTCTCAATATTAGCAATTGACGAATCTTAAAACAAGACAAGAAGAGGGGACAGAGAACAAAATGTGCCCCAGCAGAAAGTCCCAGGAGAGGGCAATGAGATTGTCATATACCTGGAGCAGTGGGGGGAACCAAAGTACCAGGCAGAAACTGACTTCTAGATTACCAGTTTGCCATACTGTCAGGAGCTAGTGAAGAAACTATGTCCCCACGATAGTATGTTAGAGTGTGTGTGACAAAATGTGCACTAAGACCGTCTTCCAACCCTAGCTCTATCATTGTGTCTAGACACCCAGCTGACCAAGTCCATGGATGACATCAGCTTACTATCTCCAGTGTTTTGAGGCTCTATATCAGTTTTAAAGGAGTTTTTAAGACAGGTCTCAGTCTGGAAAACTGGTTTCCTTCAAACTCATAATCCCCATGACTTAGTCTCTTAAATGGGTGATGGGATTGTAAATAAATGTCCCAATGCTCAATTGCATGCTCTAGTTTATCTGGTCTGTATGAAGGAGTGCCTCAGCTCTGACCTGACCCCACTGGTCCTACTCCCCAAGTTGCTGTTTCTGACACTCACTTTCTTCTTGGCTTGTCATTAGAAAGACTTCATTTTGTGGTATGGAGAGTGAAGAATTTAATAATGGTCTCCTTAGAGCAGTGATTCTCAATTTACCTAATTCTGTGACCCTTTAATACAGTTCCTCACGTTTCAGTGACTCTCGACCATAAAATTATTTTCATCGCTACTTCATAACTGTAATTTTACTACTGTTATGAATCATAATGTAAGTATCCGTGTTCTCCGATGGTCTTGTGTGTTCCTCGTAAAAGGGTCATTCAGCTCCCAAAGGGGTCACACCACACAGGCTGAGAAGCACTACCTTAGAATTTCCCGTTTGCTTGAGTGCTTCAGTATTTTAACCTCAGGAAACTAGGTTTGAGCTCTCTCTCTCTCTCTCTCTCTCTCTCTCTCTCTCTCTCCTCTCTTTCCCTCCCCTTCCTCTCTCATTTATTTTTTGCTAATTAATTATCACTCTACTTGCTATGATATGACATTGGAAATACTCCAAAATTTGACATATGCACTGCATGTCTACCACTGACCTTCTATTCCTTCTGTAGTGGTGGCCATTCTTCACCTGAGTCCAGCTAGGAACATGTCTGTGCAGGGCTTTGGCACACTTGCCTCTATACCTTGATCCATTGTGAAGCTTTCCTCATCCAAATCTCACCTCAAAGATCATCTTGTAACATCATTTAGTGGGAACTTTACTCTGTTGCTATATGAACACCTTTCTCCTTAATCTGTTCATTTGTTTTTTTTATTTACTGTATTTCTTCATTGAAACTGATTTTTTAATAGAGAAAAAACTTCCTTATTTGTGATTAGATTTCCTAATGTGCAGAAAAGTGCCTGACACAGAGGAGAACTCAATAAATATTTGTTGAATAATATATTAATAGATAAGGAGTGGTTGGATAACCTCAAGAAAGAATGGGTTTCCTTAGGGTCAAAAGCTAGGAAAAAGGATCCCAGATTAAACAGAATTCTTTTATTGGATTGAAATTGCTATTGTTTTAGAATTCTTTTGACATTGGAGCCTGGAAAGTCTGTTTATTTGTTTGTTTTATGCCATAACTTTTTTAAAACTCTATTTGCCATAGCAGGTGATGAAGGGTTTATGCCTCCAAGGAGCTGATCCTAGACAGTAACTAAGGGTAATGGTGACAGATTGGTTTGATCATTTTTATTATTTTAGAATGGCTTCCTCTCCACCCCCTATGAACAGATGTAGACAGATGAACTATTGAGTTTGGGTTGTTAAAATATGTTCCCACTTCTCTGCTCATAATTTTTCAGACACCAATTGGTAGGAAAACTAGATTTACTGCTCTAATGAGTCTAGAGTGTGTATTGTATTGAGATGTCAGTCCCAAACAGTGCAGTCATTTTTACCATATGGGCTAGGAGTTAAGCACCCTCCCTTATCCTGAACAAAAATAAAGAATTGAACTAACACTCAAATTCATTGAGAGGATTATTATCAATTGTATCAATTATCAATTTATCAATTATCAATATTATCAATAGAAATATTCCTGAGAATAGGTTTTTGACAAGTTGGGGATTTAAGTAGTCCTTTCTACCCTGTCCTAACTTTTACTGTGGATACTTTATCATTTGTAACAATTCTCTTTTCTCTAAAGTTGATAACTACTATGTTTGGATTGCTATATAGAAATCATAAATAGTGAGTTTCTATATAATAGAACTCATTTATATTTATGTTCAATTATGAGTTTATTTATTAATTATAAAAGACCACTGAAGGAGCAAGGATGGAAGTCAGTTAAAGGGTTCTTACCATGTATGCACATAGCCCTAGATTCCATCCCCAGCACCATTCAAAGGAAAAAAATTAAGAATAATTCAAAGTTAATATAAAATAACTTGATATTTCACACAAGTTATATTTAATATCCAGAAGCCTCTAATAAGCTGGTTCCCTTAATAAAGCCTAGAATATTCTAGCTGAGAGGAATTAACTTTATCCTAAATAGATGACCTTGGGTCATTGTTTTTGTAGTAACCACAAATAGCAACAGATCTTTGAAAATGCTTCACCAGAAGAATACAATGTCTTGCATTCATGTGGGAACATACCACTTTCCTCTGGGGAATACATCTGCAATTCTCTTTACCAGAAACAAAGAGAAGCAAAAGTAAGGCTCTCAGGGTGACTAGTTTTGAATTACATTTTCTCCCTAATATTTTTCTTATTAATTTAAATAAAGTATTAAACTAATTCTCATCCACAACATGGGAGGAAATGGGAGTGTTGGTGTGACATGTCATAAGTTTAGAGAAAATGCAGAGAGATAGACAGACATAACACACTGGGTATGTTTAAGTGTATATAGGTGTGTCTGGCTTTAAAATAGTGGTCATTTTGCAATCCATCTTCTCCTTAGGATATCATCCTTGCCATATGGGAAAGCCTGGGTAGATTCTGGACCATGACACTGGGAAGGGATCTATTGGCAGACAAAACAGTCAGAGCTACATAGTCTACAAGTACTACAACAATTATCCATTTTACAGCAGCAATAGTGCTGAAACTGAGGACTTACTTCAGAGCTAAACTATTTGGAACATAAGGTTAATAAAAAATTTATCAGAACAAATGGGAAGATACTCAATAGATATAATGCTAGTGTAAAATTATGAACATTTTAATTTATTTTCAGTGACAGTTCTTGGTCCATTATAGCTTAATTAAATGGTGCTTTTCACTCTTCTCACTGAGTGCTTAATGCTAAGCTCTGGGCTCTGCCTGCATTATCCTGATCCAAATACCTTGTAGTCACATGCATACTTGATACTCTTATTTCTGAAAATGATTATTTGTTGTGTCAAATATCCTCTAGGGGTCAGCAGTCACTTGCTCGGTCTCTCTGAAAGAGTCAACATCTTGGGAACACTCTATAACTCAGAAGGATATTATATAAACACTCCTTGAGGTTCTGTTGTATTATCATTAAAGGATATGATGAGAGGTGCCAATGTTTAGCAAAAGTTGAGCCCACACATTTTATAAGCTAAAGGAAAATATCAAAATCTAGCCTCGGGTGCACAGGAAGGAGGGAGGATGAAGGATTTAACCGTGCTGGGCTCCAGCTCACCTTCATCCCACTGAAAACAGCCAAACACTTTGAAAGGATGAAAGTGAGTGTTGTTGGGAAGATGACCTTAGGAGCTAAGCATATCACATCTTTGACCTTGATAAGGATACATTCAATATCCAAGGCCAGGGATGCTGTAAAAGAGTAAAAGAGTTATCCTTTGGTGGGTAAATCCAGGAAGATTTAGAACTTAAGACATAAATGTTGTGATGAATGAAATATAAGTACTGTTTTTAAGGAAAGGAATTCGATCATGTATCATGTATGCTAGGTGATTAAGGGAATTTGGCCCAATAAAAGCAGATCTGCCTTTTAAAATATGTAACCAAATAATTTACTACAATTATTGGTTTTAACTTAAAAAGCTATAAGTTCATATGCTTTATTGAACACTTGGAAAACTTTCAACTGTGGCATTTTTATAAAATGCTTAATATACTGTGTAAGATGGACTTATCTGGGGACACTGGGGATGTGGGACACCTCAGTGGTGTATGTGCAGCAATCACGTGGGGCTCCATCCCCAACAGCACCAATATAAAGGTATTAAATAAATAAATAAATAAATATCCGTTGAAAATATTTGGAGACAGAAAGAGAAATAAAGGAGTTGCAGGTAGATATTGACAAACTCTAAAGTGCATAGGCGGGTGATAGTCGGGGGATAGTCTGGGGAGAACAGGCAGACGGTGAACCAAATCAAACTGCTCCATTCCCAAGAGTTACAGTCTTCTGAACCCAGGCAGTTGGTTGTGGGTTGAAGAATCAAAGCAGACATATGAGAAGCAAAGACAAGGGAAAGACTCACAGAGGAGGCCCAAAATGAAGAGCCAAACTGATACTAGGGGAATGAGAAATAATGGAACATGGCAAACCTAGAGTGGTCAGATTAGTAACCTCAAGGAGAGTCAAGAAATGCACGTCACGTATAAGACAAGAACAAGAACCTATGAAAACGTACCAGTGGGCTATGACAATATCTTTAAGCATCAAAATCTATTTGCCAACATAAAATGCTAATGAGACAATATTAATAATAGTTATATTTGAAGCCCAGAGAGGAAGAGTATACAACAAGAAAAAAAGGCAATGATAAGACAGAACCAAGAAATATGGACCTGTTCAAGAGTTCCCATGCTTATCTTTCAAGAAATGGAGAAAATATAGGGAGTATAGATATATTTAAGTGGGAAATTCTACTGAATATTAAACAGAAGGGTCAAGAAAAAGAGTCACCTGAATTTATTCCACTAAAAATTGGAAATTAAGAAAGAATTAGAAGTAATTGACAAAACCATAGTCAGGTCAATATGTTCCTTATCAGTAACTTGGCATGGTGCAAGAAAGATAATGCACAGGTTTATCTGAGTGCAAAATATGTTCTGAAAGTGAAATGCTACATCAACAGAATTAATTACAACATGAACAGCACAAAAGAGATTGACCAAAAACATAGAAGGTATGTGCATGCACACACATACACACACACCTACTAAAATCACTGAAGTTGGCCCAACAAAACAACAAGTGAATCAGCCACCCAAACCTTCACGAGCTAGATATAAACCAGTTCAATGTGACCCATGCACAGGAATGTGGCAGGAAACAGGAGGCAGAGTTGGCTTAGAGAGATGGCAGCATCACTTTGAGTGTCGATTTTTAATGCTATTAGAGACTTTTCCACTCTACAGAGAATCAGCTTTTAAATTATATCTTCATAACTGCATCATAAATGATGATTTGTTTCAGAATATAGGGCAATGTACATAAATAAGAAAAACTACTGTTTTTATCAGAATGTTCCAAATTTCTTATCTTTCATAATATAAAGGTAACACGTTCATAAGTATGAGGATAAATATGCTATTCATTTCTGTTCTGATATCCATCATATGATTTAGCATGTCAGTCCTTCTAAGAGTGATTTTCCCCCTAAGGGGTATATCTGTGAAAGAGACTGGGCAGGGAGAGGTAACACTTTTATTTTTATATTTTATATCTGGTTGTTCTATTTGCATGATATTTTTCCATATGCATTTGATACATTTTTGACTTTTATACAAAGTCAGAAGTTTATCTTACTTAAAAAAAAATCCTTTACTCTCTTTTCTTCTCTTGTCCCTTACCCCCTTTCCCCTCTATCCCTCTTCCCCTCCCCCTCTCTCTCTCCATGAGGCTGGCCCCTTCTCCCCCCCCTCCTCTTTCTTCTGTCTCTCTTTTTCTCTCTCTGCCTTTCACTGTCTCTACTCTCTCAACTTCCCTCCCCATGCTCTAAATAAACTTTATCCTATATTAAAAAATACATCCTTTAGCAAAATTATTATATAGTAAATATTATATAGTAATTATATAGTAAATAACTATATTTACTATATGATATTATATAACAATATATAATTAAAATATATAAAATTATGTATAAATTATATGTAAAATATATAATTAAATATAATTATTATATACTAAAAGAAATAAGTATAGTGAAAACAGAGAATAATTGAGAGTAGAAATTTCTAGAAAAGGCTTGCTGAACAAATGCCCTTCGGATTTTACATATAAAACTTACACTTCCAAGATTTTTTTCTATCATGCTTTCTTTGGCTTTGCAACAGAATAAATGAAATCATTACCATTAGCGTAGACCTAACTTTAGAGAGGATGGTAATACATGAGGCTGGGGGGGAGATGTCTTGAGGGAACGAGTTCTTGCTGTGGCAACACTCATGCAGGTGATGTGACATAGCTGTGTGTGCCTGTGACTCTGCTCCCATAGGAGTGGAGGTAAGAGGCTTCCTGGGGCTCGCTGGCAGCCAGCCTAGTTTCAGGTTCAGTGTGAGATCCTTTCTCAAGGGAATAAGGAGCTAGTGAGACATCAGGATAGTTGACATGCTTCCTGAACCTCAGCATACACACCTGCACACACATTTACACCCAACACACACACACACACACACACACACACACACACACACACACACACACATATCCCATGTTGAAGAACTATAAAATTCAGCGTAATAGGCAAATTCTAGAATTTCAAAGAAGAAGCACTGAAGAAAAGCTGTACTATCTAAAACAAAACTAAGCTACTTGGACGTGAAATACACAGCAAGTATCCGCAGACAGGCTTGTCGTAAACAGCCATGCTGTCCTTTTCAAAGACTTGGATCATGCATCAAAGGACTCCTTTCTAGAACAAGGTCCGTGCGTCTGGTGAAAAACTCTCCCAGAAGGAGAGGTCTACTCACTCCACTCCCAGGAAGCTCGGTCATTTTCCTGTCACCTTGCCTGCTGTGCTTCCTTCAGTGTCTTGGGAACTGTGTATTGGTTCTGTGTTTCCTCTAGCTCTCAGAGTATAAATTCCTTTGTGAAGGATTACTGTGCCCCCTCCTCATCCATTCCCCAGCACACACGGCAGGTTCTCAGTCATTCTTATTTGGGTCTATAAGCTAAGATGTCCCATACTTTTTCTCATGAAACTGGTTCCAGAAACTGTCTTTAGCTTCTTTATTTAAAACTGGGGAACCTAATGTCAAATTAATTTTTCTATATCCATGCAATTGCCTAACCAATTCAGTTAGGAGCATGATAAAAAAAAATGTACTTTTTCTAACCTCAGGGGATTATTAAAATAAAGATACACACAGAACCCAATAAATCAGCCTTTTTATCTTCCCTCTTCTCCTTTTCTCTCCATTTCTCCCTCTTCTTCCCTTCCTTCAATCTCCCCGATGGCTCTTGAATTTAGCATCTTCCTGCCTCTGCCTCTTGAGCACTGTTAATAAAGGCATGGGTCATCATACCATTATAAGTCCATATATTTTAGGGTCAGTCAATCTTGTCTAATCCTAGGAGTGGCAGATACATGGGGAGTACTATATGACTGCAGCCCATTCCATGAGATTATCTGTTTCTTAACCTTCACTGTAGAAATCCATGGCAGCCTGTGAACCTTCTAGATGTGTTCTGATTCTTTCTGTCTTTCTCTGTTTCCAAGTCATCCTCACCCCCCACCCATCACTCCAGGAGCCATTCATATCTCCCTTTCTGAATAATAAGTATAACTTATTGAGTCTGGAAGAATACCAATTACTGCTTTAATATTTTAAAACCACATCAGACAACAGTTTCTGTTGCTTAAATACAGAAAATGTTTATTTTAGTGGGGAGAACAAGCAACCGGACTACAAAGAAAATGATATCATTTATAAGACAATACACAACATACTCAAATATTAACTCAAGCACTTCGTTTTCTGGCTGACATCAGCAAATATACTTCAGTGAGCTAATGACATTTTTATGTAAGAGGGACAACATATTCACCCTAAAAAGTTGTCAAGTCATACCCTTGACTCATTTTGCCAAGAGCCAAAGGTGTCAAGCATACCTTATGCCTTCCATAATTTGGCTGCTCCAACATTGGCACGCTCAGGCTTGGTTTTGGCAGGCAAATGCATATCCAACTTACTATTCCTTAGAGCCCCAACATGGCTGAACTGTTGAAAGTGACCTTGAAGGAAGCTGAATGACAACCCAAGACATCACCTCTCGAGTTGTGGTTAATAAAAAAAAAATATTTGGGTTAGGGATATAGCCCCATGATCCCACACTTGGTAACATATGAGACTCCTGGGTTAAGTTCCAAGCTCCAAATATATTTTTAATTGCCATTTTATAATGTTCTTTTAAGAAGTATAAGGCATGGAAATGTTATTGATTATTACTTAGCCTTAACTCATTTGTTTATCTGATTGGCAAAAAGAATCAACTTATCTTTTTTTACCTCCTGCTTTACAGGCAGTGTTTTTAATTGGTCATATTATTTTGTTATATCTTAGGTTTTTAGTACGTGACACTCTTATTGGGGCATTTCATGGCTTACAGCCAAGGTGCCACATTCTGAGTCTCCCTCTCATTCCTTTCCAGTCACGTGACTCATGCAACAAATGATTGCTGAGAGGATGCTCTGAGCAGCACTAGGCTGGGAACAATGGTTTCAGTGATAAATGAAATATACACAGTGCAGTCACTGTTTCCAGCTTTGGTAGAGAAGGAGGGGACTCAGGCATACAAACTAATCCAAGATTGCAAATTTGGAATGGTACCATCAGGACAAACCATGATGTCCATTTACTGCCTCGGGAAATATTCCTTAGGGTTTATTAAAATACTATTTCACTTTGGCTTGGTTTTTCTTCATAGTGCCACCCAGGATGTCATATGCAAAGTGCTGGGCCATTATCCTTGGCTTTCCAGTCAGAGAAAGACTTTTACTTTCTTCCTAGCATCTCACATGCCTAAGTTGTAATTCTTCTTGCCTTCATCCCAAATGTAACAAACATCTCAAATCCTGACACATTTCTCTAATCCAGACCTTTTATTTTGTCCATTGCTTTTTTAAATTTTTTACTTTTTAAATTTAACTTCTTATTGGTTCATTGTGAATTTCATATCATGCACCCCAATCCCACTCATTTCCCTCTCACTTGGTATCCACCGTCTGCCCTTGCAACCTATGCACCAATAGAAAAATAATCATTGTGGAAGCTGTAATGTGTTACAGTGTGTTGCACAGTATATACCCTTTTGTTCATACATCTTTACTTTCAAATGTTCATTGCAATGAGCCACTGGTCTCATTTGAGGCTTCTGGTTTCTACTACACTATCAAGACTGGATCCTCACCAGGACTACACTTGAAGGTATGGTTGTTGCCCTGTGTCATGGAGATCTTGTGGCTTTGGATCTACAAGACTGGCCCTTTCATGTCCGTAGATGTGGTAGAGGTTGGAGTAGACTAACTCAAAGCCCTGGTTCTAGGCTTGGTTAGTAGCTGAGCTGGTCAGTCTGGCAACCCTCCCACACCCACACCACCAGAGTGAACTCTCCAGCACTGCCTTGGTTAGTTCACCCAGTGCTAACAATTGGCAATTGGCAATGGGCAGGGCCAGCTCTCCTGCTTTCATCCCTTCAGGGCCACGTAACCCACACCCAGGGCACCAGGGACAGCTCTATTGTGCTGCCCAAGTAAGGTGCAGGACCTGATCTCCTAAGTGCTGCAGCTAATAAGGGGCAGGGCTAGCCCTCCTGACTGCTGCAGGTGGCAGGAGGTAGGGTGGCTTTTAAATTCTTTTTTCAAAATTTATTTATGTGCCTGTGTGAATGTATACATGAAAGAAGCTGTCAGATTCCCTTGAACTGGTGCTACAGGTAGTTGTGAATAGCATAATATGTGTGCAGGAGACTAAATTCCCATCCTCTGGAAGAGCAGGAAGTACTCTCACCCACCAAGCCATCTCTCCCGCCCCATGCATTTTTTGTTGTTAATGAACCTACACTCAGTCTTTCCCATTTCCTCTAATGCCTGTACAGTGATTGGTCCTCTAACCTCTTTCCAGTGTCCTCATTTCCTCTCCTCTATTTTCTAAGTAGTTCCAAAGCCCTCTCTTTAACACATAGAAACTTTCCTAGTTATCTTTGGCTGTCACATTTAATGGAAAGTTTGGATACTTCCTCACATTATTGGGAAACACTAGGAAAATTTACTCCAATGTATTCTTCAGTCCAATTTCACCATGACTCCAAAGACCCTTGCTTCAGCCAAGCTTTCCCAGCCTCTGTCTTCACCATCACACCTGCCGTTTGGACTCCTTTAAGGGCCTCAACTCTATCTACTTCAGCAAGACTAGGGTGAAGTTAGATAGAATTGATTTGTAGGTCATGTCATTATGCAAAACAGTTTACATATTAGGCTATGATTTTCTTCAAATTCTTCCAAGCCCTAGACTTCTGAATGTGAATGTGTTCTCCTCTTCTCCCACCTCGAACAGAAGTTTATTCTACACCCATAAATATGCCTCCATCTTGGTGCAACTTTCATCATCTCCAGCCATCATCCTTCTTTCTTCTTCCATCTTTCTTGTTTATTTTCACTTCCATCACTCATACATCTCTTATTTTATTTTATTTTGTTGTGTTTGTTGCTCACTCTGTTTTTCTTTGTAAATCCTCTTAACACGTGTGCTGAGCTCCATCTAACCCCATGAAATTTGTCTTCCAAGACAACAATAAAATACCCATGGCTGTGATGACATGCTGGACACCCCTCTTTCCTGCCTGAAATCCTCTCCATCACAGACACTGGAACCTGGTTTCTCATCCTTCTTCCCTGAGAGGCCCTTAATTTTATTTGCAGGCTTTTCGTTTGTGAATATTCTTGTGGATCCCCCTCATCAGCCTTCTTTTTTCCACACTAGGGATAACAAATGGCAATCATGAGTAAATTTTGTCTTCTAGCTGAGTTCTACATGGCCTCTGGAATTGGGTGTCCTAGTATACATTGATTCAACACTTACATAAAAAACTGGACATCTCATGTGCCTTAGGGATCCATAATTTATACCCACTATGGCATTAGGATAGAAGAAACCAGACTGTTTCGTTATAAATTATGGCTCCCTAAGGCACATGGCTATCATCTAAGATTCTAAGCTCTATTGTCTGCAGCATACCAGGACTAATGCTAACTCTGAATTTACTGTCTGTGCTCTGTTCCTCTCTGTGTCATATTTTTCACAAGTTTGCTTGAACAATCCCAGGATTTGATTCCTCTTGTATTATTAATCAAAAGGATCAATTCAAAGTCCTTTCAGGGACTTTTTTTTTCCCTCAAAATATTCAATTTACCTAATGAGAGCTGAATTGTAAAACAAATTAGACACTTAAAGAAGATATTATATTTTAAATGAAAATGTCTCCTGTGGGTACAGAGTATATAATTTGTCTGAGAGGTAGATGCCTCTTACTTCCTTTATTCCTTGCTTGTTCCTTATTTCAAAGGGACTTTGTAAGGGAGAAACTTAAGAAAGCTATGAAGGGAAAGATGGGAAGATGGAGGAATATGACCACACGATGTGACTCTCTCCATTTCTCTTTGTAGTCCATTGCATAAGACAGAAGTATATATATATATATATATATATATATATATATATATATATATATATATATATATATATGCTCAGCAATAATTAATCCTAAAACTTCTATTTCTCAAAATTGACACATCAATTTCCATCCCATCTTATTCCAGGAATAAGGCATACATCTTTCTGCAGAGGAAATAAAAAGCAGGGCTGGAAAGAACAGCATGACCTACAAGCGGAGGACTACCCTTGCTCTAATTAAGGAAGAGCAGAAAGTAATTTCTTCCTTATTCAACCACATTGAAATCTTACCCCAAGAGCTGTCATTTTTTAAAATTTCTAATGGCATTGAGCTAACATTTTTGAAAGATTTGTGTTTTGTTTTGAAAATAAAAATTCATGCAGAACACAGAGTGGATGGATGTCTGCATGGGGAGAGTGTAAATCAAGGTTGTGTTGTCTGCATTTGATATCTTGCCTTGGTGCCTCCTAACCCACCAAGCTTGGTTGCTAGGCAACCAGGGCAGCTCTTCTGAATATAGATATTAACAGGTCTAGGTTTCACTGAAAAAAAAAAAAAAAGAAAACAACATAGAGTGAAAATGAGGACAGATGTATTCCTCATTTTCTCCCATATTCCCTGGAAATATGGGAAAAACAAGCAATCTTATAAACTAAATATTTGAAAACAAAGCATATTTAATATCCTTTATTATCCTCTGCAATTCTCTAGTGGAGGAAAGATAGTTCAGTGTCTCATTTCAGGGAATGCTTTCGGCCACAGAATATAGAGAAATATGCTTGCTTAGTGTCTCTGTGATTTGCAGTTCTGTGTTTAAGAACACCAGCATGTTTGGCATGTTATTTTTCTTGTTTTATATGAGTGAGTTTCTTAACCTTGTAGAGAACAAATGTAAATGCACAAATATCAAAGAGCAGATAGAAGCAGCAGAGATGAGGCATATATCACTGGATCAGGAATTTATAATATTTGCAGAGATGGTTGATATAGCCCGATTGACAAAGCAGATAAATGTGACCCTGACACATTACCCCAGAAATCAACTGGGGGAGCAAAGGACAATGCAAAATTCCTAACGGAGAGCTCTTCCTCAATTGACAAGCTTCTTGCTTTCCATTCCCATCAGAGACATGTTTATATTGGGGAATAAATAAAACAGCTTACCATTGGTTGAAACACTTTATATTTTCTATCTGTATTCACAGGAAGAGTATATTTTATTTTACTTTTATTTTTGAGAATTTCATTTATGTATATAATATGTACTTCTATTCTCTCATTCTAACTCCCATGTCCCCATCCATAAATCCATTAATTTTTTTTATAGCCCATTAAGTTCAGCTAGTGCTGACTGTATCAAGCATGAATATGGAACTCATAGAACACCAATCGGTGGCCACATCCTCAAAAAGAATGATTCTCCTTTCCCCAGCAACTATTCACTGACAATCAACCTGTAGACCATCTACCTTGTTTATGCTAGAATTTTGGCTGGCTTGATCTTGTGCATGTCTTGTACAGGTAACCACAGCTATTGTGATTTTAAAAATTAAGTAAGTTTCAATCTTATTCATGTAAATGAGAACACTTTTTGCTATTGTATAGATAAGACCCCTTCCTGGAGACAAGTTTACTTATAATTCATGGTTGATATGACAGAAAAAATACCATTGAAGAGAGGAGAAACCTGACTGTAGGAAAACACGTAAATAGAGCTACAACTTATTAAGTACAAAGATAGAATGTGTATCTAGAAGGACAGCTGATTTATAAAAGCAGACTTCTGGATTCTTATATAGTTCTACATGATCATTGATATAGTGGCAGAAAAATGAAGATGCTTATAGAACTTTACCACTGGATCTTATGATGTAATTGTGACATCTGAGATACATGCAACATTTCCCTTCCTTTTTCTCACAAATAGTTCTAAGATCTGGCCTTTCAGCCTGCACTACTGTGAAGATGTCAGAGAAAAAGAAAAGCAAGAGTAAAGTCTTGCTCTACTTATTTATCTCAATAGGTGACTTTAGTGTCAAAGAAGGCTTGAACTTGACCTCGTTCAGTGCAAGTTACAATATGATACTATGACCCCAGAGAGATGCCAGGAAACTTCAGAATTGAAAATTTTCCTGTATATGGACATGGATCTTTGTGAGAGAGCACTGTCTCTGTTCAGGTAGCCTGCCCACTGTTATATCATATCTGTTAAGATTAGGAAAGTCTACCTCATATCTGCCTGTCATTCATATTTTAAAAAATTCATGCTATTTCTTATGTTCAGTTATACAGACAGCTAACACAAAGTTTGCCAAGATAAATACTGATTAACAAACTAGTTAAATTCTGGGCCTCATTGGACAGTATTACTAGATCATCATCTCTGTTCCAAAACTCATGAATGAATTGAGTTTCATTCAACTACCTAATGTCAGGTTGAGATTCCTGATGTGTCAAATTTCAGAAATCCTCTCTCTACTCTGTTGATAGCATTTTTATACCCAGTCCTACGAACTGAAATAAAATATATAACTTGGGATACTTCCTGGGGTTTCATGGGAAGGTGAGATGGACAATTTCTTCTTTTATCTGAGGAGGTGGCTCCGTAGATTTATTGTGTTACCTAGGCAGAATGGACCCAAGAACCGTGTCATACACCTTTAGGCACAGTTGCATGCCTTCATGTTTCCAGAGAATGAATCCAGCTAAATTCACTCTCTTGGTTTGATATGAGCAATTAATGATGATGATCATGAACTTAAAAGCTAAGAGCGAGCAAACTGTGCTAAGATAAAATAAACGCCATCCTCTGTGGTGACAGGAATTCTCACATGTTTGAAGTCCTGAATATATCAGTCTCCTTTTTTGAAAGGAGTGGGTATTTGCTCTGTACCTTTAGAGAGCTTTTTTTTTTTTTTAAATTTAGAGGAATGGAAGTTAAAAGCATGTACTTTTAAATTGATTGACTCATTTTCTTATGAATTAGCACTCATTGCCAGGAAAATTCCATCTCCTACCCTCCCACCCCCCAGGAAATTTGAATGTTCTATTCATCTGTTCCCTCAAAGTCATCACACGTTTGCAATTTGTTTGCAGTAAACATGCTAACCTTCAAAGGCAAGAAAGACAACTAGTATTGTGATGGCATTAAGTATTTTGTTATAAAAGTGAATTTACTCTAAGCTATAGCTATAGCTATATACACAATGAGGGTATCCAGTGGTAAAGTTCTATAAGCATCTTCATTTTTCTGCCACTAAATCTCTAATTCCTTATGATTTCTCCTAATAATATTCAGCTTAGATCTTGGCTTAGGAGAAATGGCAGCAATGAAGTTAGTGAGGTGTTAAGAGTCATCTTGGTAGCCAAGAAGAGGGAGCAGAGGTAAATATGAGGGTCAAGAGCATTTTTCAGAAAGTCAGAGATTGTCTTCATGAAAATAACTAGTAGAGCAGAAAGTGTAGGATGACTCCAGACTGCAGATATTCTTAAATGGGCATCCTCACAAATCCACATCGGTACCAAAGTGGCATGCTAGCAGCATAGCCAGGACAAATATGTGGCATATTCACTCTGCTGACCTGTGTATCTAAGGCAGCTAGCCGTCAGGGCTCTCACTCACAGTCTGCCCACACCAAGCCAGGGTTAGTAGGAACAAAACTTCCAAACTAAGCCCTGTCCAGGATCATATTGAACAAGCTGTGACTCGTGAACACATTACAAATTAGAGGATGTCAAACCACTGGTCTTAGGTCCTAGGCCCTCAAAAATGTCAAGGTGGGAGATAAGATGTACTCCCAGGTAGAGATACTGGTCCCAGAGGGAGAACATTAACATGCCAGTCTGAAGCAGCTTCACAGAATAACACTGTTGTTTAAAGGCACTTTCATTTCCCAGTCTCAGACCTAACAGTTGGAGATATCATTACAGACTCATGCAGGACAGAGACTCTGACAGGTTGGAGACTTTTCTAATCAAAATACTGGAGCTCTATCATGACTTGAATATGGTAAAATTTCTCCTAAAGGCCCGTGTGTCTGAATGTGCCAGGGAGTGGCACTGTTTGGGGAAGTAACAGAACCTTTAGGAGGTGATGTCAAGCCGTCAGCAGTAGGGAAGTAGCAGTAAGCCTTGAGGTTTTCTAGTTTCTGTTGCCTTCACTTTCCCCATTGTGGACACGTAACTACCCTCCTCAAACTCCCCACCAGATTTTTCCTACCGTGAATGACTATATCATCAAACCACGAGCTCAAATCTGCCCTTTCTCTCTTGAGGCTTGCCTGTATCATAACAACAAGAGAAGAACACCAAACTCAAACCCAAGAGACTGAAGTGAGAGTCAGTAAGCAGAGGTGCCCTGGAGCAGCTGGTCTCTGGTGTTGTATGCTTCACTTGTCTGTCGTACGCAGGCAGTTCAGATAGATTATAAATATTTAATATATCTGGGGACAGAGAGGAAATCTGAGATGGCTTCAATCTACCTAGAAACTGATGAGAATCTAGACTTAATGGCACTCACTGGATAGAAGAAGCATTTGGAATGGGTGGGGAAAGGGAAGAGTTAGGAGTCTGCAGTAAGTACAGAGGCTGGTGGTATACATCCTATTAGACAATAAAATCCCAAGGAAAGGTCACAGCAGTAGAACTAGAAAAGGAAATAGAAAAGCAGATTCTCATGTGCATGTACTAGTGGTATTATAAGGACGTTATACATGGTACTTACAAAAATATTCCTCCAGGACAAATTTATTACCCTCATTGACAGATGAATACACTAAAACTCAAACAGTTAATGGTTTAACCCAAGTCACATAGCTAGTGGTAACATTAGGATCTAGAGTTGGTACCCAAAGCAGACATATCCCCGTTGCAGTACGCAGTCAGTGATGCTTTGGACTTGAGGGTAGAAAGAAAGAGCCAGAGCAGGAAGGAAGTTACTCTTGAGACAGGAATGACTTGATTTCTTTAAAGTCCTTAAGAAATCTATGAGTTTGAACTGAGTATTTTGACAACATATATATCAAAATAATAAATAACAAAAATTAATAGTAACAGAATGCAAATACAGGCTTCTTAATGCTTTCTTGCTGGCTCTATAGCGTGTTACATGCTCATGTTCACTAATGCCAACCTGGTGTGCAAGCTCTCAGGTTCCCAAGACTAGACATAGTCTACATAGACCAAAATCATCCTTTGTTGGAAAAAGAGAACAATTTCCTCCGTGTGTGAGAGCACCTGGATGAAGGTCAGTGGCTGTGTGAACAGGTGACTCACTTATCTATGTCACAAGACTTGCTGTGAGTTCATCCATTGTAAGGAAGTTTAGAAAAGCTCACGGTCACATGTATGCCTGAGGAGACTTGGCTTCTAAGTAATCCTTTTTCTGTTTTATCTTTCTACTGGATCTTTTTATGTAATATTGGATAGCCTTGAACATATCATCTTCCTGGTCTGACCCCACTTGTGTTGGGATTATAAACATGTATACCATCTCATCTGACATCTTAATAAAAGAAAGAGAGAGGACAAATGATAACCAGGACACACACACACACACACACACACACACACACACACACACACACACTTCATCTGTATAGAAAGTGTAAATGGGTGTTTTGCCTACATTTATGTCTTGGTGCCATGTGCATACCTAATAATCACAGAAGCCAGAACAGATGTCAGATAACCCTGCAACTGGAGCTACACATAATTTTGAGATAGCTCATGGGAGCCAGGAATTGGATTCATATCCTCTGGAAGAATATCCAGGGTTATTAACTATCTCAAGTTCCAATAATAGAGAAGAAATTTTAATGATAATGTCATATGTTCATGGGGAAAAGGTAAAACTTTGCAATTACATAGTTTCAGTAACTGTTATTACTGTCTGAAAAGACAGGAAAATACATGTGCAGTGAAATATGTATTTGGTATGAAGCAAAACCAATAAGAGGCAAACTAGCCCAGTAAGTCATGACTTCAAGTCTTTCAGTTTGAAATTTATCAAAATAGACACAGTGACCACAGGAGTTAGTAAAAAAAAAAAATAATAACACCTTTTTTTAAATATAAAAACAATCTAAAAGATAGTGAACCTTTAAAATATGCAAGTTGTTTATGCTGAAATGCACGCATGAGTTCAAATGACCAAGAAAGGCTGGGGATTCTGGTCCTCAAGGATAGTGTTTCTGTTAAAGGAAAGAAGCAAGGTTTCAGCCTATAGGCAGCATGCTTGCTAGTCACGTTAGACATTTAGCAAGCTTCTAGACGCATATGTTTTTACAGTAGCAGGTAGGCACTGAGAGTATCTCCCACTAACATCTCTATTAAGTACAGGAAGCCAGTCTCAAGCTTCTGAGTCCCCACATAAGTCTCTTTGCTAAGTTAGACATGCACATTTGTGTTCTTGATAACCTCCCTTCACTTTCTTAAGTTGTATTAGTTTCTTGTGGTTCAAAATAAAAAGGAAACACTGGCAGATGACACATAATATATTTACAAACTTATTCATAAGACTGTCTATTTGGAGTACTGGGAAGTTCAGCTATGACTGAGTTCAACCCCTGAGAGGTTCCAGAATAGCAGAGACAGCATAGTTAGGAATCTGTTCCATTACTTTTGTATTACCAAGCCTTTCCTGAAGTGACTTTTCTACAAAGTAGGTCAGTCTGGCATGGGTTCTGAGCCATAGTTTAAACTGTTCTATATAGTTGTCACAAGCAAGTATCAGTAAGACCATAGGTCAAAATACAGTGGATATCTGGTGGCCATTGGTGTGCTTAAGAATAATCTAAGCAAGTGTTAGAAAAGCTACCTCTCTAAACCTGAACCTACATGTCTACTATCTCCTTTTCAAATATTATTTTCAACATTATAATACAGTTTCTCCTAATTTCTATTACATGCAAAGTACTACCATTTTGATTTGAAAAACTATTTCAATATTGTTAAAAATAAAACAATCAATTTTTCACCTTTTAAGAGCCATCCCCAGCTGAATACGATGAAATACTGTGAAGGGACCCTTATTCCACTCTGCTCCATGGTCCCCCTTCTACACTTCCCTCTGTACAGATCTGTTATCATCTGTAACCTGATTTGTCAAGTGCTTTTATCTATCCAACTATGATGTCTTTATATCAAAGTATTCTGTGGAGATTGAACAGAGAGACACACACCTTTAAATCCAAAAGAAAATCTTGTCTTTAAATCTTTGTCTTTAAATCCAAAGGGAAAAACTATCAGACATACAAATACAATTGGTCTGCTTTTCTCCTCTTTCCACATCTGTGGACTCAATCACAGCCCCCAAAATAACATAATCCTACCTATTATCCCCTCTTTCCACATGTGTGGATTCAACCACAGAGCAAAAATAACATAATCCTACCTGTGCTGAACACTTACAGATTCTTTTGACTTTATTTCTCGAACAATGCATGATAGAAACTATTTATGCAATACCTACATTGCATTATATATGATAATCAATCTAGAGATACTTTAAGTATGTGAGAAGATCTGTAGGCAATAGGCAAATATTCCAGTTTATACACAGCAGTCAACTCTAAGGATCATGAAGCTAACTCCCTGAAGATGAGATGACTGTCCGCATAAGACATAACAAATTCAAAAAATGCCCCTTCACCTCATCCAGACAAGCCTGCCCTCCTTACCATTTCTCCAATCATGTTCCTGCCTCAGGACCTTTGCACTTCTGCATTTCTTTTGTTCTGTTGCTATCTTCAAGTCTCTGCTCAGGTAAGGTTGACCCAATTTGCAGCCCCTAGTCATTCCCTGCAACTCCCTAACACTTCCTTCTTATATTTTATTCTGCATCTTGCACACTACTCGTGGATTTTCTTTTTGTGCCCCACCTCCCTGGAATGGGAGCTTTGTGAGGTCCTGCATTTTCAAACACCTGTCCACTGCTCTTTTCTCTACAACTAAAATGCCATGAGGAAGGCATCCCTTGCATTTTGGGGAATGTTTGTTGAATACTCATGCCAGGATAGCCTGACAATCCTTCCCTCATCTCGGAGAACGAATCATAATTACTGCTTCTTTGTCATTCAATAGACAGAACAAGCGTCAGGGAGAGTATGACCAGTCTCTGACATAGGAATGCACAAGAAAAGGGATGGTGGCATCCCCCCAGTTAGTTGTGGAGCAAGACTTGTCCTGTATACCTCAGGGCCACAGAACTCTGCAGAGACAAAAGACCCTGCCCTGTTCTCAACACTGATATCCAGTTTGTGGCTAAGGGCACAACAGCTATCATTTTAGCACTTTTGTGGAGTTTAGTGGGGACTGGCCAATGACAAAGCAGAAATGCTGGAGAGCTTCCAGTCCACACAGTCACACAACTTGGAAAAGCAATCAAAGCCCCAAACAACGACAACTGGCGAAATGTAATCATCTCGAGCGGTCAACCTTTGGGAGCATCTCTGCACATAAATATTCAAAGTAAGGAATTCTATAGTAGTGACAAGAATTATGGGTTCATTATGCAATCAGCACATATCAACCAATTAAGCTCATTAGCTTCACTTCTAACAAATAAATTTCATTGTTTTCTGTGGTGTGTGAGCACTCGCATGCCTGTGTGTGCACATATGTGCTCCCATGTGCTTGAGCAGTGATCAGTAATTGGCATTGAGTATCTTCCTCAATCACTCTTCATCTTACTTTGGGAGACAGGTCTCTTACTGAACTTAGAGCTCACTGATTAAGAAAGACTGGCTGCCATGAAGCCCTAGGGCATCCCCCCCCCCACCTCCACGTCTTCATCTCCCTAATGCAGGGTTAAGGCAAGTGGCACTACAGTTTACATGCATGATGGGAAACTTGAGCCTTCATGCCTGTGCAGCAAGTGCTTTACCACTAAGCTATCTCTCCTGAGCTCCATGGAACAAATCATTCCAAACGCTGTTCATAGTCAAAGGAGAGGCGAGTTTCCTTCCACTGATGGGAGTAGTTGACACTACTTGGAAGAAAGGTTCTAAATCGTTAGTGAACGGTTTGAACTTTTCAAAAAATATCAGCATAATTGAGCTGAAATTAAGCAAAATGGAGGCTAGCCAAAGCCTGTAAAATGTTTTTAAGTTCTGTCCTCCTGGGAGAAATTCTCCTCTGCTCTGGGAGAATTAATCTTTTAGGAAGATTATTCAGATGAAGGGGAAGATCTTCTTTGGAAACTACTCATTTCTTAGGAGTAGTTTCTATGAGCAGGGGAAGGTGCTCATGTAAGCATGAGAATTAGATGTGAGGTCATCTATGCAGGAATGCAAAAAAGCTATCAATTGGCCAAGGGCTCTGAGCCACAGCCCTTAGTTATGCTAGGAAGGACAGAAGAAATAAAACAGCAAAAACATCAAGCAAAAGACAGAAGGTTTTAGGATGGATAGAACCAAACATTTGTCAGTTTGCCTGAAAGAATCATGAGAATTATGTTTTAAATTAAAATGTCTCTTTCTTTAAATTAAGGGTTTTTTTTGTTGTTGTTGTTGTTTTGTTTTGTTTTGTTTTGTTTTTTCCGAGACAGGGTTTCTCTGTGTAGCCCTGGCTGTCCTGGAACTCACTCGGTAGACCAGGCTGGCCTTGAACTCAGAAATCTGCCTGCCTCTGCCTCCCGAGTGCTGGGATTAAAGGTGTGCACCACCACGCCCGGCTGAATTAAGTCTTTTTAAAAAGCCAAAAATCCTCAGGCAGGTTTTGCAGGATTCCTACAAACCCAGCACTCAGAAGGCGGAGGGAAGAGGATTGTTACATTTGAAGCCAAGCTGGTTGACATAGTGAGAATAAGTCTTAAAATCAATGACAAGTGGAAAATAAGCCAAACCTTTTCTATAACAGAAAAAAAAAAAGCCACAACTACCATATTTAGATGACCACTGAGCTATTTCACATAATTTAAGAATAGTTGATAAGCCTCAAATGTTCTGAAATTTTGTTTTGAATAGAATTGTTTATATTTCCTGAGTTACCTTAAGAAAATCATAGTCAACTGCATATAAAGTCTCCATGGAGGGTGGCCACACTTGTGTGGTGACAGGCTACAAATGTGCCATTGTACACACAACTTTATCTAGAGAGGAGAGGAGCATGCACTGCCAATTAACTGTCATGTGCCAAGCTCATCAAACCTAGTAGCTGGAAACCAAGCCATTTTTAAAAAAGAGTTTACAGATGGGACTCATTATTCTGAGATCCTACTTATTTTCTATCTTTGTTAAGAAACTACCTTAAGACAATATTCCACAGTCAAATTTGATTAGGATTGGCATGCCAGCCATTCCTGAAATATTCAGTATTCACTAGACATACTTGTTAGTTACTGATGAGAACTTCTTAAGCATATAAAATTTAAAAATATTCTTTGTTAGCATGTTTCAAAAAAAATAATACACCCAAAGGAATGGAATGTATTGACAACAATCTCAGAGAATGACTCCCACAATCCACCCCTCACATCTGCCATACCCCTGGCCCCACTCAGAATCTGAGCTATCAGGCCTTGGAGCTGAACACATTTTAAAAATCAAAGGCTTAACTTTCTATGAATACATTTTCAATTCTGCCTGTGTACACTAAGATAAAGCAGCTTGAAAATGCCCCAAACACCCCAGAGCTCATGTGTCTTCCGATTCGTATTTTAGCAGGCCTGCTACGGCACTTGGCAGAGGCTTGCTAGTTCATATTTATACTGTTTTTGAAAGCAAGTGCTCCTGAGTCTTTCCAAACACTCCTACCACCATGAAGCCACTAAATGTCATTGTGTGCTCACATTCTGTGCTGATGCTTAAAATATATTAAGAGATACCAAAGCTCCATCTACTTACCCAGGAGACATTTTTAGTCTTAGGCGTTTTTAGCATGGCAACATGCAGGACGGTTGAGGTGACCAACAGCAGTTTCACCAACATGGAAGATCGAGTGGCAAGTATTCCAAATGTCTTTGTTACCCAAATGCAAAGAGTCGCCTGGTTTGCCAGACACAGATGTCATGGGTAACAAGACAGGTCATTTTCAGATACCCCATTTTCCTGCCGGAGATGAAGCATGTAAAGTAGCACATCACAGTCAGGTCACTACTATAGCCACACGGTGCAAAGAGGCCACGGCTGTAGTCTGAGTTTCATTGACATATGCACCAAACTACAGATATCCCGTAAGAAAGAAAACTTGAATCCTTGTGGAGAAGCCTCAGATCATAGAGGAGTCCTTCTATCAGATGCTGGATGGCCATTCCTGGTTCCGTTTTAAGATGTGTTTAAAAAGCTGGGTGATACTAGTTTGCGATTACTGAGAAGAAAAACAACGATGTAAGCAAGCCACCGGATCTTGCAGCTCAGCTGCTGGTGGCTCCATATCAGGAGCACCAGACTCCAGGGCTGCCTTGAGGTAAAGAGACTGGAGGGCTCAGTTTCAATAAATAATACACAGTCTCAGGTACAACGCACCTGCAAGTATCGGCTCTGCAGCATCATGTGGTAGGCATTGCTGTCTTCATCTCTCCCAGACTCAGCAGGGCACCTGTTGTCTGTAGAGCCACTCTGGAAAAAGCTGGTATCCTGACAACCAGGTGTGTATTTGTTTATAAGGTAAGAAAGAAAATTCCCCAAGGAGGTCAAATTAGAAGCTCTAGCCGAGAGTCAGGCAAGAAGCGAGTGTTGGCTTTCGTCCCTCTGCTCCTGTGTCCTTGTGTCCCTTTCCTTCCCCCCTGTCAGCTCAGATTAACTAAGCAGATCCAGGCTAAATTTTGCTACTATCAGTAGTGATTAGTGTGAGTTGATGAGATCGGATTATACAGGCAGCTTGAGCCTGCTCTCTCTGCAACACCACACAACCAGCAGAGCCTTCTGTCCCTCTCAGCACTAAACTGAAGCTGGATAGAGGGGGGTTTGTACACCAAAGAAAACCCACTCATAAGAAGCCAAGAAGCTGCAGGCAGAGGTGGAAACAACTGTCTTGTTTTTCACTTTAGTTTCCTACGAATTCTAATGGCCCCTTGGATTGACAGGAAAGTCATTGTAGAACAGACGCATAGTTGGTTTTGATGTCATTAAAACTTCATTTTTGTCAGGATGGCTATCTTGGTGTACAACTGAGGCCATGGGGTATTATGGGGGTCAGGGAGAGACATGGGGCTGTGACCTTGGACCCAGTTTTTTTTTTTTGCCTTTACTTTCTTTCTTTCTTTGTTGTTTCTGCCTTTCTCTTCATTCCCTTAATTTCATCCTTCCTTTTTCCTTCCTTCCTTCCTTCCTTCCTTCCTTCCTTCCTTCCTTCCTTCCTCTCTCCCTTCCTCTCTCCCTCCCTCCCTTTGTTTCTCTACTTTTTTGAGATGAGGTCTCATGTCACCTAGGCCTGCTTGGAACTCAGTATGTAGCCATGGCTGTGGATAAATTCCTGATCCTCCTGTCTCAGCTAACCAAATGTTGAGACTGCTGTCACATACCTTCATACTTAACAAGGGTCCCTTTTCTTATGCATCTATGATATACAAGGCACTGCATAAATGAATTCGCATATATTCAGAACCAGGAAATTGATATTGATATCACAACTTTAAAGGGTAGGAAACTAAGATTCGACTACCTCCTGATAATGACTAAATGGATTTAGTCATTATCAATGCTTTCTAGACTCCAATCTGAAATCAAACAACATATGGATTTGAGTCTGTCAAGTCTCAGTGTACTTTAAAGAAGCCCCTGCTAAATATACAAGCACACACACACACACACACACACACACACACACACACACGCACAGTCATTCCTGCACACACTCTACTGGAGCACATGCTGTTCCAGTATTTATAAGAATTTATAGGAGTTATTGTTCTTATTTTTTAATATGGTGTTCTAGAGTTCCTCATAAGAAATCTTTTAGGATGAACTTTTATTAAGCATGAAACAAAGAGGGATCCCAGATTTCCCTCCATATATATGAACACTGTTGGCAAAGGACTTGCATCTCTGCTGACTCTGGTATGCATTCAGCATCTATAAAAAGGGTAACAGCTAACATGTATTGAAAATATATTGTGACAGCCTCATGAGGTTGATTTTCAATGATTTTGGATTTTGTGGAATAGGCAGTATTAGTGAGGCTTTATTCTAGAAAAGGCAAAATTCTTATAATATTAGAGATACTGAGGATTTTTTTTTCTCTTTATTAGATATTTTCATCATTTACATTTCACATGTTATCCAGAAATTTTCCCTTACCCTCCCGCATCCCCGCCCTGCTCCCCTACCCACCCCCTCCCACGTAATGGCCTTGGCATTCCCCGGTACTGGGGCATATAGAGTCTGTATGACCAAGGGGCCTCTCCTCCCAATGATGGCCAACTAGGCCATCTTCTTCCATATATGCAGCAAGAGACATGAGCGCAGGGGGAACTAGTTAGTTCATGTTATTCTTCCACCTAGAGGGTTGTAGACCCCTTCCGCTCCTTGGGTACTTTCTCTAGCTCCTTCNATGAAATTCCTAGGCAAATGGATGGAACTGGAGGGTGTCATCCTGAGTGAGGTAACCCAATCACAAAAGAACTCACATAACATGTACTCACTGATATGTGGATACTAGCCCAGAAGCCTAGACTACCCAAGATACAACTTACTAAACACATGAATCTCAAGAAGAATGAAGTTCAAAATGTGGTCTCTTTGCCCCTTCCTAGAACTAAGATACTGAGGATTTTATCAGTTCAAAATTAGAAGAGAAAATAAAACAGACAAAGGAGTACACATAAAATAATATTTTTAAATTAAAGATTGGATTGAATCCGTATGTGCTCTTTTGTAATGTGTGCATGTGACTGAGTATGTGGATGTATGTGTGTGTGTGTGTGTGTGTGTGTGTGTGTGTGTGTGTGTGTGTAGATCTCACTGTGCAGTTTTGTTTAAGTGCCTGAGGAAATGGTTCATGTTGACTACACTTTCTCCTTGGGGAATACAGTACCTCAGATTGTTCAATAACTATTGTTGACTAATTGGATACAGTTCTGTTATGCAGTTTCAACAATCCTTTGAATGTAACTTTTGGTTAAACAATTTTACAGTATAATACTATCGAAAATGCATAAAGCAACTTAGATTTTGATGTTTTGGTTAAAATATGAATGATAGACATTACTTGTTTAGATTTGGATTGCATTCTCATATTTAAAAGCTTCAAAGAGCCATGAAAGGATCATCAACACAGCTTAATATTCTAGAAGAAATTGTTTTCTATAAAAGACTAGACCGTGAGGCTCCATACACACTCACTTCAGCTGTTCCTTTAAATCCTGTGGCCTGGGGTTGCTTTGCTCTGATATGACTGTTCACTTATAAAAGAAGATATTGGGCACAGAATCAGAAGGACAAACACATGACTACTACAGCACTACATAGACCACCCCAAGAAGGTTCAGGATTTCCCCAACCCTCAGAGTCTGCATAGGAAATTGGAGGGGGTTCTCTGTGGGGCCACTAGCAAGAGCATTGCCTGGATTTGCAGGCTTCTCGTTACCAGGGTGATGGTAAAATCAATGCCCTTTGCTTTAGGCTCCTCCATATTTGATGACTGCTCAGCACTCCCTGCCCCTGCCCCTGCCCCTGCCCCTGCCCCTGCCCCAGCAGACTCACATACATGACAAGGCATTTTAGTTCCATAACTTGGTAATATTAAGAGGGTTTTTTTTTTTTGCTTTGTTTTGCTTTTCTTTTAAATCCATTAATTTCACCTCAAAGATCAATAGATAAAAATGTGACACTTATTTTTCTAATATGACTAAGTATATCTGTAGTGTATAATTGGCTTACATTTTACCCTATTTACAAATGTCCTACATAGTTCATATGCTGGACATCCATAAAGTGAGGACTTTCAGACTCCAAAGAGTTTACACATGCATAGGTTTATGGGCTCAAATAGAAATGAAATCAAGTCTTTCTTCTCATTAAACCTCCTGTTTTTAAATATTTTTTGTGTTTTTTCCCTGTGTTGTTGTTTTATTTTGTTTTCCAAGACAGGGTTTCTCTGTGTAGCTCTGGCTGTCCTGGAACTCACTTTGTAGACCAGGCTGGCCTTAAACTCAGAAATCTGCCTGCCTCTGCCTCCCAAGTATTTTAAATATTTTTAATTATGAATATTAGCATCAAGCCTTAGCACACTGATACCATCTATGGCAATAAATGAGCAACCACAGATATTTTAACTATATATTTTTCTCAGCAATAATGTAATTACATCCCTCTCTAACTAATGATACATATACAGCTGTTTAGGGTTTAAGTTGAGACTCAGGAAAACACAAAAATTACTCAATATTTGGACCAGACACATTACAGAACAGACCTTTGTGGGAAAATAAAGGGGCCGAGCACATGTATATCTCCATAAAACTCTATGAACTTTACTGTATATTTGAAAATCAGTATAATAAAATATTAGAAAAGTGCTATCATTACTAATACTTCAGTAATCATAGAAATTATATCCATTAGTTTTATCATTTATTATAGTACTAAGATGCACATATATTACTATACAACAGACTGGCCTTTATACTGGTTTGAAAGTGTATCCTCATATGATTATTTCACTTACAATGCTACAAAATTTTACGTTATGTGTATAAGAATATTCCAAAGAAGGCTTTTCTAGGCTTCACTAGAGTCTAACGGAGTCCATGGCACAAGAGATATAAGAATACCACCTACAAGATTTTAATGAATTTAATTAGAAAGCACCAATATTACTACACAGAAGTATGGGAAAAAGAAAAAGAACCCTTTGTTTATGGTTATTAAGAAGTAAAGTGGCTCACGCCTTTAATCCCAGCATTCGGGAGGCAGAGGCAGGCGGATTTCTGAGTTCGAGGCCAGCCTGGTCTACAAAGTGAGTTCAAGGACAGCCAGGGCTACACAGAGAAACCCTGTCTCGAAAAACCAAAAAAAAAAATAGTAAAGTATTTAAAAGTTAAATATTTAAATCATTATGCTACATATTTGTACAATATTACAGTATTTGTGAGATCATTGAATTGGATTTGATGGCAGTTTCCAAGTTCTATGCCAGTTAACTGTGTAACAAAGAGTCCCAAACATAACAGCTTCCCAAAACAATTATGGTTCTGTGGGTTCTTTGAACTCAAATGTATAGTTTGCATTTGGGAACCTCAGGTATAAGTGGCCAGAGAGCTACCAAGGCTGAGATTTGGAGCTACAGTCAAGTCTTGTGCGTATGCACATGCTGGATGAACACTGAAGCAGGTTTGCTCTCCTGGCTGGCAGTGGGTGTTGCCTCTCAGTGCGAAGCCCAGCTGGACCTCCTCGCCTCAGGAACATTTGAGACTTCTTTGTGTGCTATGAGCTCTGCTGTATGCCAACTAGAGTCCTAGAGACAGTGTCCTCAAACTAAGCATTTTCAGGTCCCGGACGCACACCTGAGGGTGTGTGCAGAGCTGCAATGTTTGTCATCAACCTTGAGAATCATATATCATCTATCAAGCCCAGTGAGTCAGAGGGCCGGCTCAGAGTCATAGGGAGGCAGGCACACTAGTCTGAGACTATTGGTGGTATGGTCTATGGCAGGCAAGAAGGACATTCATGAAGCCCCGGTACTATATCCATGTAACTCCCCCTTACATCTACCACACATAGCACAACCCTGTGCTTGGTAAGAGGTGACCTATGATGGTTAGTTCTATCCACTTATTTCTTCAACAGTAATTGCAGCTCATTATTTCTCCAGAAGCCCCAGGTGAGTCTCCTTCTACTGTTTCTTATTTCGGCCTTGAGTAAATAAAAATGGGATCAAGAACTCCCTAGCTCCCCAGTACCATTGGAAGTTCAATTACTCTCATCCAAGTCTTCCAACATAGGTGATATTTTCCTCTTATTTTTATAGGGTGGGGGAGGTATGGGATAGAATTTCTCTGTGTATCAAAGGTTGGTCTTCAGCTCTTTAGTTCAAGCTAATTTCAAACTACTGATTCACCCCTATTTCAATGTCTTGAGATCCACTATTGAAGGCTCATTCCAATATGCCTTGCTAAGAGTGATTTATTTTTAAAGATAACGAATGCATTATACATGTGTTTTTTGTTTCCATACCTTCCTGTTTCTATAAATAAGCAAATACATAGCAGTTGCTCAAAAATAACCCAAGGATTTTCATCATCTGAAAAATAAGATGTGAAAAGCTATCCTGGCTTTCAGAAGTGAGTTGGAGGAACTCAACTCAAGTTTATGTTTATGAGCTTTGCCACAGAGAGCATGGCAATTACTCTCCGGGGCTCAGTTTTCCAACAGAGTATGAAACTTCAGACTACTTCTTAGTGTGATTCATCATTTTCCTCTTAAAGCACATTCCTGC